>KQ990066.1:128156-185275 GCA_001598015.1 Dorcoceras hygrometricum | reverse complement strand
TAGAATTGTGGTGGATTTGGACTACCCCTTTTTCAGATATGTCAGGAAGAGGTAGAGGAAGAAGGAGTTTTGCTGAAGGAGATAGTGAATCAGAAGGCATAACTCCAGTCCTTGCCAATATGGCTCAACTTTTAGAACGTTTAGTTGATCAAACCTCTAATGGGAATGGTCATTCTTCGAGTAGAATGATCAGCAGAGAAGATCCCCAGGAGAAGTTTAGGAGGCAGCGACCTCAAGAATTTTCTGGCACTACTGATCCCCTGGTGGCAGAAAGTTGGATAAAATCTATGGAGGTGATATTCGATTATCTTCATCTAACGGAGTTAGAGAGGCCTCGATGTGCGATCTATATGTTGAGGGGCGACGCTATGATGTGGTGGGAAGGAGCCAAGCTAACTGTAGACTTGGAAGTTCTCACATGGGAAGAGTTTAAGAGAGTATTTTTCGAACAATACTTCACAGTGGATGTTAGAGAACAATTACAGAGTGAATTTCTAACTCTGAAACAAGAAGGATTGCCGATGCGGGATTATATTCGCAAGTTTGAGAGAGTGTGTTACTTTGTTCCATTGATAGGGACAAACGCAGATGCTAAACTTCGCCATTTTATTAATGGGTTGAAGCCCATGATCAAGCATGATGTTAGACTGGCTGAACCAGTAGACTACAAATCAGCAGTGAATAAAGCTTTGAGGGCGGAGCAAGACTGGAAAGCGATTGACGAGGAAAGACAATTGAAGAGGCAAGCTTTCCAGCAGAATGATAAAAGAAAATTTAAGAAGCAGAATAACACCAACCAGCAGCAGGGGTCGAATGGGAAGGGACCAATTGCTGCTCAACCAATTTCCTCTGTTCCTAGCACTGGAAATAGAACTCCATGTCCCGTTTGCAAGAAGAATCATAAGGGGCAGTGTCTCCAAGGACAGAACGTATGTTTTAAATATGATTACATTCAGTATTGTTTTCTCAGTTGATTTAAATTTTTTAGAAAGATACAAGCCATACTTTAAGTTTATGCTTCCGCACATGTTTTAAAAAAAAATTCTAGAGTTTAGTTCGTAATGAACAATGATTAAAATATTGATTTTATATATCGGTGAGAAGAGGAAATAATTAAAATTCTTAGTAGACAGGAAGTTGCGAGAACACATAAAGAAGGAATAACGAAGAACGTGGAATTTCGTGTAAGGATATGTGAAGGTGAGAAGTAAGAAATAAACGATACGGATGATCTGTTTATATAGGGAGGAGTCTGTAGATACCGTTAAAATATAAATCACGCCAATTTGCAAGACATGATTAACTTTTTTGGGCATCAGAAATCGAAATCATCTCTGTTTAACAGAGTGACAGGCTTTTAAAAAGTTAGTCACGCATCTTCGCGAAAAAAAAAAGGTTCTTAGTCATGCCATTTGAGATAGCGTGATTAAGATTTTTTTTTTTAAAATTCATTCCTACGGTCCGAGAGGGAGTGAGTTTTTCTAACTGTCACGCCCTTAACGAGACATGTTACTTTAGTTAAAATTTTCCATTTTACCTTATTTTTTAATTTTTTTACCCACTATAGAAGTAGTGAAGCCCCGTTATAGTTACGTAGGCCTCCATTAGGTTTGTCATAGTTACAAAATAACCAAACTATATTTCAAAATGTCACATCGCACACTACATGCAAAGTATGGTAATTTTATGTTGCAGAAGAATGTGTCGAAAATAAAATATCCGTTATTAATATTGCAATTCATTGTTACGATTAAGCTATTGTATTCGAAGGTCAATTTGGGAAATAGTGATGAAATATTCGTAGATTGGGTGTTGTGGGCATCTAGATTGCCACAAATATCAAAGTTAATTTCCCAGGCTTAATCAACATGAATTGGTGGACTAGTATCAAAGAACCTTGCGAAATCTTTCCCAAGCTTTCATATGAATTTGGTGGACAATGTGTGTGAAATCAATAAGATTAACGACACATTACCAAAATACATGCATAAGTCATATTTAGTATACAATGTAACTTTATGTAATCTTATCTAGATTTTATCAATGTTATAACAAGTATATTAAAACAATTCAGTGCATTTTTCTATTTATATAATTATTCGGTTCATATATCATCGATAGTCTTTGATTTAGTGAAAACAAAAAGGGATGATAACTCTTCCAATTGCTTGTAGATACGAAGTTAATAGTTTGGAGCCTCGTGTAGTACGAGAATTTAAATCCATCTTTAAGAGCTTTTTCAGGAAACAAAAACAAAAAAAGCATTGGAGAGGGTAAGGAATTTAAAACTCACTCGGGTAAATCAGAGTCGAGAATTGATTCATATGATGAATGCTCAAAAGTGCAGTGTGAGGAACAGGCATTAGATTAACGAGATAGTGCATTGGAATTTGATGTTATACAAAACGCCTGACTGTTAGAGTAAAAACAAATCTTACAGATATTTCTTGGCTTTGAAGCAGCCTTGGTTCTTCTAAATAGTGAAACATCAATCGGAGCCAAGATCTCTTTTGCATTTCTCTCTCAAATCAGTAAGTGGTGATAGACTAGTTTCCTGAAAATGGTATAGAACTATCAAGCCAGAAATTTCCACTCAAATCAAAAGGTGATACCTGACGAAAAGGACAATGATAAGAGAAAGTGGCTCATAACTTGTTACTTTTAATATATACCTAAATATGATACAAGTTATCACTGCAAGAACTACAAAACGAGAATTCAAGCAAGGAAAGTTAAGGACTGCTATCAAATGCAAGTTTAAGAAGATTTTAATTTTGTAAGAGAAATTTTCTTTGTATATAAGGAACTGAGGAAGGGTTCTTATCGGTAATTTGAATATTTTAGGCGGTACCATGGTTCTATCAAACTTTCAAAACGACACCAAGCAGTTTTTATGCGGTGCTAATTGTTAAGAATGTTGTAAAATATATGCAGAATGAATGAATCCTAGTTGAAAGGAGCTAATAATTTAATTTGCGGCGGCTGTTGGAGACCAATGGAAAAAGGAAATAATAAAAAAAATAGTGTTATTGTTCAATGTCAAGGAAAGATACATTCCTTTATACCATCTAGAGTTGTAAATAGTAAGAAATAAGAATCCTCACATTTCCAAAAAATTGTACCTTGGATGTGCTAGTAAACTGCTCCTTTAACCACAAATGAGATGCGTAAAGAGTTAACTTACTAGGCGGTCACCCTCTTGCTCCCATACGCCTGCCATGTGCTGAAACAGGAATTTCCACTGATGCATCAGATCAATTTCTAACTTGGATATTCCGGCAAACCCTTCAGCATCATGTTTCTCAGCATCTTTAATCATGCGACTTATTTCGCCCAATATGCTGGCTTCTTTCTGAATCTTTCTCATTGCTAATACTCAAGTCGTTACAATCAGATAAAAAATGGGATTGGAATAAGATTCCAGTCATTGATACATATTAACCATAGAAAAGTGTATCAACTGACCTGATACTCGACCCCTAATGTCTTGGTAGTTGAGGTCCAACCATATATAAGCAGCTGTATATCAAAACAGGTACATGGATTAATAAACCAGAGCAACAATAAGTCTGACAAAATAAATGGATAAACTTAACACAGTTTAAATGTTCCAAAACTAACAGAGCTTGCATCGGAAGGCAGAATACCTTTCGTGCAAAAGGAACATGAGCATGCTTTTATTGCATCAACACCTCCACCACTACAATGATATTCCTTACATTTCTTTGATCCAGAGGATTTCTCAAAACCAAATATTTTGGATTCCTGTGAGTCCGGGAAAATTGCACAGTCAATAGAATCAGACTGACTCGTGATAAGATTTTCAGCAGTGTGACCTTCAACTTCATTGAGATAGTTGATGCAGTTCTTTTGAGTACCTTCCGAATTGACATTGACTTCACCAGCATCACAAACAGGCAGCCAATCACTACCAGTATCACTCACTGTACTCAAATTATTCGCAGAAACGTCACCTAGGTTATATTTCGCTTTAATGTTGGCACACTGAAAAGCATTGTCCCTTCCAAGATCCAACTGGTTAAGATAGCTGCTCCGGGATGCTTTGTTTACCCTTGAGGCAACATCAACCACATTGCTCCTAGCAGTACCTGTTAGATTTGAGCTCGTATTTTCGTTGACTGCCTCAGGAATTTCCAACATCTTATAACCAAAAGGAAGGCCACCACCGGCTTTGGAGTCAATAGCTCTACCAATCTCAAGGTCAGCGAAACTAGGATGATCTTTACATTTTCTGCTGCCAATATTGTCCCTCATCGTCAACGCAGAAGATGGCATATCTCCGAGAGTATTTAGCGACCCATTTTCAACTGAAAACATGGGACTAACGCTTGGAGACTCAGCCTTCTTTTCACAAAGCTTTACAGAATTATCACCATTAATTTCTTCACTGTTTCCATGAACACATGTCAATTCAGCTTCAATATCAATCGATCTCTGGGAAAATGCACAACTATCCGAATCTCGCACATTTAGGCCTTTATTATTCTCAGTGGATGCTTCCGAAATTCTCGATAAAACATCCCCATTGAACAAATTAAGCTCGACGCGGACATGCTTGACTATATCTTCATCGTTCGAAGTAGAACTCTTCCCTCCACTTTTCTCCCTTTCAGAAAATCCCCTTTTACCAAGCCGATTTGTAACATCACCCAAAGCCGACCTCGATTTACCAAACCCACCAGCTTCATTCCCTTCAGACATTATCAGAACTCACAAAAGATACACACAGGCTTATGAAGTTGTTAACGCTTAAAACCATATGATGCAAGTGCAAGAAGAACTTTCGTAGGGTTTTCGGGGAGAGAAAATTGTGGGGGCGGGGATTTTCAAAATGGCCGCCATTATGTTTTTCGAATTCCGATAGGCTGGGCAAGTGGGCATTCGGATTCGTGTTGGAAAATAAAAATAATTTATACAACTATACAAGCTGTGGTATAACTTATATTATATATTAATTATAATATCTTTTTTTACATATAATATAGTCATTAATTTGGAGTAATGTTAACTTGTGGTTTTTAAGTTACTCTCTAATATTCCAACATTTTTATGAAAATGTCGAGAGATAATGTAGGAACAAATGGCTCCATCAAAAAAATAGTTTAACTAGTAGCGTCTCTTGCTTTATTAATATATTAAAGATTATAGTTATAGATGTCCAGTGCTGGATTGAACGACTCCTCGATACCAATCGGACTCCTGTATATGATTTAAACTAATGTTAATTTTATGTATAGTCAATTTAAGTTGATGGGATTTGCTTACGAGAGACTGAAAAAAAAAAATCATTCAAATATTTAAATTACAATTCTCAATATTTAACAAAGGTCAATGACCATTCTCCGTATTTTCTATTGATCTTTTTAGGACATTCTTTTAAATATTTCTGCGATAAATATGTAATACATATACATGCTCTTGTTCCAACGTACAAACTATAATTCAACATTTTAGCTATCACATAGTTAGTAATAAATATATTATTTTCTCATATTGTCGACAGTATTTTTGGAATTAATATAGCAATTAAAGAAGTTACCAAAATGTTTTTTCTTGCTTCTATACAATTTGATTGAAATCCAAAAGTTGGTCTCATGTCCATTTTCTTCAAGAGTGAAGTTTGGTAAATAAATGAGAATTTATCTCCCAATATTTTTGTTCTGGATCCATTTTTTTTAAAAAAAATGGCAATTTTGAATGATAGTTCTTTAGACTATAAATGAACGAACTCTACCTATTTTTAAAAAATTCTAATAGGATTTGACGTAATGATCAATAGCAATAGTGGAAAAGCTAAGCCAATTAGCCAATAGCTATTAAGAAGAAGAAGAAGAAGACCCAATATAGCATAGAAGTATTAGATAATAATTGGATCTACTATTCTGCATAAGGAAAAATAGAAAGAATTACAGTCTATGAGCATAGAGATGCCGAATTTATTTGCTTATCGAATGCAGATGCCTTGCATTTGATTTTTTTTGTACATTAAGTTCTTCCCTCTCCAACTCACCAGCTGCACATTGAAATAATTTTATCATCGGAGATGCATCATCATGCATAATCAGCTATTTTCAGTGATTACATGTTTGAGTCTCGATATCACTTCACCTCACACTTGTTTTTAGATGTAAACAACGTGAACCTGATCCAACGTTCAAATTTTCCATTGGATGAAACTTGCTACAAGCCTTTCCACAACTAGTCTCCCTAGCGTAAGGTGACGCCCTCGTTGATGGGCCTGACTTGCGTTTAATCGATTTCCCTCGAATATTTGCACTGCATGAAGAACCCTGGACCAGGAAGAGACCGTATCACTTCACTTGCTGCGGACCAACCAATCCGCTAAGTTGTCAATTGGTTCGATTTTTCATGTGTGCAAATGAAGACAGAGAAACTAGTACATTTTCCCTTACCAATGAGCTTTTGCTTCTTGTTGCTACACTGCACCATTGCTGATCCACAATGCTCCGAGGGATGCTTGATTCCTAGATATATACATTTCCGATGTATTTAATACCTACAATCTCAGGAAAAATATATATATGTAATGAATGTAAACATGTGCATGGTGAATACCAAAAGTAGAACAGTTGCACAATGCTTCAAGACCTCCAGATTCAACCTCACATCCTCTAGGCTCCTATATTATACAAACATCAATTCACTTTTGTTTGATTGGTTTTAAAAGCAGGAGACGTAGTCTAGGCTCCCCGTTGAAGAAGTTGCGATTTTACTTAAAGTTACAATACCTGTGCTTCTGCTGACCGAGACCAAAATAAGATGCCAATGTAGCCATCTAAGCAAGACACAGGAATTCACATCCTTCAGTACTAAAGTCAGATGTAGCATAAAGTTATATACATGTCTATAGTTTAATATTTTTTCGTAGTGCAATTTATACCTTCATATTTCCTGCCCGTCTGCCGAATTTCTCGGTGAGTAATCCCAAAGAATCGACCATCCCATTTGGGACTGGTGCTGGCCTATTAATCTCAGCAAAGGCTTCTTTAATCCTAACGCAATCAAATCTTCGAATATTGTGCCCTCCCCATATCCTCCCATCAAGAATACTAAATATCTTATCAGCTACTTCCTCAAATGTGGGTGCTCTGGTTACTTTATCGCGTGTTATTCCATCAGAACGTCCTGAATTTGTCACAATGTTGGACAAGTCCCTTGGACGGATCAACGTGCAGTAGCTATCGAGCTCAACCAACTTCCTCGCACAAACGACTATGGCACCAAATTCTACAACACAAAACCTTTGTCCACTTTTGGTTGGTACGGTGGTCTCTAAATCGAAGAACACAATTTCTGAGGGACCCCTGTTGCTCATGCTCGAAATAACCATTTTTTAGGTTGTTTTGTGGATGTAATGGCGACGGTGTTATAGACAGAAGAATATGATGATGGCACGGATTGATGAATGCATGAGGACATTTAAGAACGAGAATATTCTTTGTCAAAACTGGAGATGGATTGGAATGTAATTCAAGTTACGATTTAGTTTAGGTAATTGGACAAAGTTGTCCTTCGCTTCTTCGTGAGGTAACAGGTAAAAGTTTGTTATCATATTTACTTATTTACAAAGTAAAACATCTGATGCCCCTAATTTTTTTGACAAGGTTTTATCGGAACAAAGGCTCTATGCCTCAGGCTAACTTTGGACAAGGCATATATATATGAATCGATCATGTGTAAATGCAATCTGAACAGAAGTCCCAGTATTTGGTTCAAGAACAAATAAATTCTCAACAACGCTGATCCTCAAGATCGAAATCAAGCGTCTATCCACAACTCAGACGCAGTCACGCAGATGCACTGTCTTGTGTATCTATATCTATTTGAGTAGCATGAAATCAACTCTCTAATCATTTGCCTGACCAACTCATGAGAGAAATCCTGCAACTGAAGAAAAGCAATGGCATTCATTATGGAACAATCAGGGGAATCAAGAGTATCTTTATGTTTCATATCCTCGTACATGAGGTATCAAAATCATCCGGAGCCACTCTTGCTATCCAACTGCCAAGAGTCTTCTTCACATCCGCATGGTTAACATAAGCTAGCTCATACATGCTGCATAAATTCACCACCAGCGTCTCGTTCAAAGCCTTGGTTGGAATCCTCTCCAATGCACTCTCCAACACCTTGATCGAATCCGACAAGTCCCTCAGATACATTAAACAGATAGCTTTGTTATTAATGGCCACCACATCCGAACCATCTCTCTCTATACACCCCTCGTACTCCCTCACTGCAGACACATAATCCTTGCCCACTAAATACATCAGAGCCTTATTCCTACCGATGACACTTCTCAAGCCCACATCCCCATCCTCCTCACCTACCATCTTCTCTGCTGCCTCAAAACTCTCTCTAGCCCCATCCAGATCCCCATACTGCATTTGTACATAACCTAATTTTGAAACCGTCATCGGATTTTCTCTTCGCCTCAGCTCGTCCTTCAACAATGCCAAACAGACCCCGAACTCTTTGTGGCTCAGATGGTGATTGATGATGCTATTCATCACCAAACTCTCGCGCCTCTTCCAAATATTCCACGAAACTTCACCGTCATTTCGCGCTAATGTCTTCCCGCGGATGGAATGCAGGAGGGCGTAGAGACGATCGAGGGATAATTGGCGGTTGCCTAGGGTTAAAGGCAAGTGGGAGTGGAACCAGCGGAGGGCAAAAGGGATCATGGATCCGGATTTATGATCTGGGTAATGATCCGGATACGATTCAAATAAATACTGAGTGGAGTTATCGAGATCGTCTTCGTCAAGGGTTTGGAGCTCCTGGAGAGCGTCGGTGAAGCGGCGGAGCTTCAGGAGGGAGAGAATGTTGAAGGTGAGGTAAATGAGATGCTCGTGGGGTTTGGCGAGGAGGGAGAGAGAGCGTGCACGGGCCACCTTGTCGAGTATGGTGCGCCACGCGCCGCGGCAAGCGAGGTCATGGAGGGAGGAGAGATCGTGGCAGTGGGAGTTGAGGGAGCCGTATGGGCTGGACAGTGGGTCGTCGCCCAGATCCGAGGAGAAGGAAGACTCTTCAGGAGGAGGCGGCGATTCAGGTGTGTTGTCCATGCCGGCGGCTGTGGGTGGTACGAAATTTTGATTTGGAATGTAGAAAGCCTATAAGAAAAACTATATGCAATCCAATCTAATAACGACGGGAGTATTTTGTAACAAATAATAATTGAAAATGTAATTGCTTGGCTTTGAGTAATTAAAGAAAAAAATATATTCATAATTATGAACAAGCAATTTAGCATGACAAATTATTGACGTTGTAGATTGATTATATATTTTGTTTTTTGTACCATCAAATGAAACCTACAAATAATGTCTATTGAAAACTTCAAAAAATACGATCAACGAGTTTGACTCGGAACCGTATTCGTAACCATGTTTATGCGGACCAATTCCAGGTTATCCTAACCAAATCAACCGACTTACCGGATCCAGGTCGAATCCAGACATATTGAAGAGTTTTCTTACTTTCCATTTTTAAAATTGTTTTAGAAGTAAAAGTTTTGGGCCAGGAATGGACCCGCGGGGCCCAAAAGCCAACCGATAGCCGAAAAATCGCCCGATAATTACTACTCGTGATCGCGGGATTCAGGATTTCACACCCTAAACCCGGCCCATAACCAGGCCTACATTAAGGAAGATGATTGGTCATGTGTACCTCATACAGTTGATGAAACATCGCACATAATTTCTCAATGAAAACACCAACATTATGATGAAAATAGTTTTTTTAAAGCATCTTCTTTTTTTTATCTTCAAGCAACACATATCTCGAGTGCAGTATCCTTTGACACCCTTTATCACATCATACATGTGAAGCGTTCATATAATCTTATCTGGGTGTTGTAATCGGGACAAAATATTCACAATCGGATTTTTGTATACTTACAATATATATGATTCTATGGTGTGTTGCAGTGTGGATTAATATGATAACTATTGGAAATCAAGATCGGGATCAGATCACTCTGATAATGCTTGTTAGGATCGAAGTTACGGTTTAGAGTTTAGAGGTGGTGTATAAACTCTACTTGCAAATTTTTTTATGTTTTAAAACAGTTTTGGAATCATCTCTGTTAGAAGCTGATTCTTACACCCAATCCGATCTGCTTTCTTGAAATAATTAAGCATGCAAAAAGATCACAATTGAGCAGTGAAATTAAAAAACAGTGTGTGCAAACTGAATAGTAACACATATTAGAGAATTGAGTTTGCATGGAAGCTCAATGCAATGGTTCTGCGTGTCATATTCTTTCAAATTGAAAGGATATCCACTAGAAAATTTTGATGTAGAATACACGGTATCATAATCCACTCGGTCAGGCAACACCCGATCCGAACTCCTCGTATCACTCGACAAACAGCACACAAGCTATAGAAACTCTTGTATAGCACGCAGGCCGTGAAAACAAGTTGAGAAAGGCTCTATGAATATATAGATTGTTTTGCACAAAAGCCTAGAGTTTCCGGCTCTAACCTGAAATACTTTACAGAAGATTTAAATTGAAAAAAAATGAGATATAATCTTCTGATTAAAAGCAAAAAGTCGCAATTGCAGTCGTAGAAAGCTTATTTTCGTTGTGTTTGTTTCTTGTATATTGTATTTCTTTCTGCACTTATAGTCTCATGATTCAAACGGTAATAAATGCATCTGATAGGCACATCTTTGAATCCTCGTCCATGCATTTAATTTATTGATTGTGCTTTGATCCATACTGCATAATTAAATGTTTTCCCAAAGTAGCACGTATTGTTTACGGCTGAACTCTGACACTTCTGATATTATGATGAAAAGCATAATCTTCTATAATTTTTTTGTCAAGCCATTGCCTCAAAAAGCTGCTTTGTACAACTCTCCTCCTGATCTGATTTGATCTACGAAGCTCCACATCCTCTGTTATGTTATTGAACTACTTCGAAGCTTCGCTCTGATCTGATATGTTCTATCGAAGCTCCTAAGCAGACCTGTTCTCTCTAGACTTCGTTCTGAACCGTCCAGGGCTTGAAAATATTTGGTGGAACCTGCTATGAGTATATCAACCTGTTCACGAAGCTCCACCCAACTCTGATCCGATTTCCCTTCTGCACCGGTCCAAAAGCTAAGTTGTCCTAACTTAGTGTGATCTGGTCTGATCTGTTTTGTAGACTAAGTTGATTTTTACTTAGCCTGATATATTTGTTGCGTCCACTACGCCTGATCTGATCTAATAATTCTGAACTGATTTCCATCTTCATCAAAATTTAAATTATTCTCCAACAATTTAATAGATATTTTAATATTAATTAAATTTTATTTGCGACATTGAGATAATTTAATCGGTGTGAAGATTTTTTATACAAGAAAATAATTTCCAAAATGGATTTGAAATAATACTCATATCATATTAATGTAAATATAACTCAGTTAGCATCATGTTATAAACAATAAATGAATAAAGTATGAAATAGAAATTTATCATGTATAAACTAAGTCAAACATATTTTGAAAAAATTAAGATGACGTTGAAAATTATTCATAAAATCTTTGTTTGGATAAGCGTATTATTTATGTAAACTTAAAAATCATTCAATTTTCTTTTCTCTTCTCAGTTCCAAAAACTAAATAATAGATTCCAACCTAAACTGAAAATCGGAATATCTCATTATTTGCCTTTTATGAATCTTAATATTAATTACATTTGTTATATCACATAATTTAAAGCGTCTTCTTTTTTCTTTGGATTATTTCTACTTATTTTAGAGCTTTTATATACAACAATATTAAGTAAAACTATAATGTTAATATTATTAGAATCAATCGCTTACCATTAGGATATATGTTATGACTATTAGGTAAAGCGCAATTTTATTTCCTTATATGCGTGGTAGCGTATATTGCACTTATTGTGTATGTTAGGGTCGGATTGTTGTACCTATTGTGTACGTTATTTTGAACCTGTTACACCTATTTTGTACGTTGGGGTTGGAATGTTAGACCTTCGAGTTTGGAGAGGTGCACATCTAACTGATGGTGTTGTCCTCATATCCTTTAGAGAGCAGTCTTACCGTTTTTCTAATCATCGGTCGTATCTCCAGTAGATATAGCATTACTCGTTAAGATTTAAGATCTGATATTATACTTTTATAGCTCACATGACAAACCAAATCAAGCGACGAAACGTCAGTAACTTGACGTACGAGAGCTTCCAGGAGGTCAATCATCCTAATACTACACTCATCATTGCATGCTTAATCCAACAATCCCTTCCAAGAAATATAGAATATTTTTTTATTAACTAGATCACCGAGTATTATATGGATGGTCTTTTAAATTGTGTTTGGTCTCGGAAACTCGGCGGAAGATGATATCGTGTACAATCTTACATGAGTATTCTGTCTTTTCAATTTTGGTTTAATATCCGTATGTTTAGCTTGAAAATATATTTGGTTAGTTTAGACGATCACGTATTTATAATAATTATGAGGCATATATATATTTTTAGAGAAAAAGTTATGCACTTAGATGTGCAGAGAATGACATATATTTATGATTTATTTAAAACAAAACATCCTACGTACGTAGGGGTTACACCCAATCATATATCTTGCGGAGGTCACGGGGTGGAATGGCATCAGTATAATAAAAGCCATCTTGCCGAACATACCACACACATGTCTTGCGCTTAGTAGTTTTATCCTCTGTGCATGAAGATTTCATTTGCACAGTGAAAACATCGAAGGCTTTATCTTTCTTGCCGCACAGGAAACGACAGAAATACCTGGTAGTCCACCAAAAATTGAGTTTGAAGTGCCACGTCACATCACCACCTATGGCGAGGGTGTTGTTGTAGATCTCATCATCTTTCGAAGCACAGTGAACATGTAGCGGCTGGGATCCTTTCGGAAGATTGTTGACCACGTGGACTTGAAATTGTTCGCCCAAGGCGATATTAATACTGCTCACTGATAATAGAAAGCACACGATCACCAAAACATATGAATATTTCTTGGTCGTCCTCATGATCAGTACTGCTTTTCTTATTTTAATCGCTTCAATGATATATATTGATATATAACTTCACCTCTCGATCATCTGCAATTAAATCTCCGTGATATTATAAATTTGACCATTTAGGTAATATATATTTGATTCATGGATGATCCGACAACAATATTATGTATATCTCTCTATATATATATATATATGGTGTTTGACTTGAATGACATATGCATGTAATCCGCATCCAATTAAGGAACTAATCACAAATTCATAAATCAGATTAAAGTCCTCATATATTTTATGTCCAAAATAGTTTATTTAGATTTAAAACATCGGCAGGATTTCAAAAATCTTTAATGAAAACTAATCTTTCTTTGATTGAGTAAAATTTATTGCAAATCACCTCTTTTCAGGGTCTTAGCTAGCCGACCAATATAACATATGAGCCAACCAATATATCCCTTACGCTTATATTTTAACAAGATATATATGACAATCATTAACCACTAATTAATTAATGGCTTTTGGAGGCTGTCTTTTTATTACTCTGGTTACTAATATGGATGTCTTGGAGACGATCGAGTATCTGTAAATTAAGATGATGCCATCCAGACCATCATGTGACAGGCCAGCTAAGATGATGCCAATTGCCTGTTGGAGAGATAAAAGAATTAAGGTCAAGGTCATGGATATATACTAATTTAATTTGGTGAATTTCCCACGGAGTTCTCGGTAATTTCGATGGAATGATTTGATTTGGAAGATATATTCCAAAACCAGTGTTATAAAATTAATTAATTCTTATTACAACACATGTTAAAATTATTTTTCATCACACCATTTAGTTATATTATTATTGAATCACAAAATAATTAGCTTTGGATTTTCATCAATCCACCCTTGAATTAAATTGTCATGGAATCATTGAATGGTCTCTTCTGTCTTTCCTTGTTCACTGGCTAGAAGGTCCACAACTATGTAGCCCTTTGAAAATTCCGGGGATTATAAACAACTAGAAGGAATAATTAAACTTGTTGGATATTTTTCCTCAGTCAAACTATACCACGCGTTGGAAAAGTCAAACGAGTTGACTAAACACTATCTGAAATTTCTAGGAATTGATCAAAGCCCACTAGTATGGAGGTTTCTTATACAAATATTAGTCTCCGCAAAAGAATAAAAGTATCATATATATATACATATATATCTTGATACACAAAATCTATCTATCTAAGCTAAAGCTTAAAGATGCTTAAAATATTTATGATCATACCAATAATAACAGCTGTGTTGGTTTGTTGCATAAACGTGGAGTGCGCAAGAGTCCGGCATTACAAATGGGAGGTGAAGTACGAGTTCAAGTCTCCGGATTGTTACAAGAAACTGGGTATAACGATAAACGGGAGAAGTCCGGGTCCAAGCATCATTGCACAGCAAGGAGACACCATTGTGGTGGAGCTTACTAATAGTCTGATCACAGAAAATGTAGCAATCCACTGGCATGGAATCAGACAGATCGGAACACCTTGGTCGGATGGAACAGAAGGGGTGACTCAATGTCCGATTCAGCCTGGTGACACCTTCGTGTACAAATTTGTCGTCGATAGAGTAAGAAACTGAGCTATAGTACATATATGTATACATATAACAGAAGGTAACTAACTAAAACCTTATATTAATGCTGCAGGCAGGGACATATCTGTATCATGGTCACTATGGTATGCAAAGAGATGCAGGGCTGTACGGGTCGATCCGGGTCTCTTTGCCGGATGGGGAAGAGGAGCCCTACGACTACGACTACGACAGAAGCATCATCCTCACTGATTGGTATCACAAAAGCATGTATGAGCAAGCAGCTGGCCTTTCTTCTATCCCGTTTGTCTGGATTGGAGAGCCGGAGGTACATACGTAATTTTGTTTCTTTGAGATTAAGTTAATTTGAGGTAGCAAACTAGTGGTAATGTTTGATTAAAAAATTTTGCATCCAGTCCATTCTGATCCAAGGAAGAGGTAGATTCAACTGCAGTACACCGGGGATCCAATCCGGGTTCTGCAACGCCACAAATCCCGAGTGCAACCCATACTCACTCACCGTTATCCCGGGCAAAACCTACCGCCTCCGCATCGGCAGCCTCACCGCTCTATCCGCGCTAAGTTTCCAAATCGAATCCCACAATATGACCGTGGTCGAAGCAGATGGCCACAATGTGGAGCCATTCGAGGTAAAAAATCTCTTCATTTACTCGGGCGAAACATATTCCGTCCTGATAAGGGCCGACCAGGACCCGTCTAGAAATTACTGGGCTTCCGCAAAAGTAGTCAGCAGGAACAGCACCACCCCAGATGGATTAGCTATCTTCAACTACTATCCCAACCATCCTCGCAGAAATCCTCCTGGGAGTCCTCCTCTCGGACCCCAATGGAACGATGTTCGGCCGCGGATTTCACAGAGTTTGGCCATCAAAGCTCGAGCAGGATACATCCACCCTCCTCCGGAAACATCGGACAGGGTGATAGTCATGCTCAACACACAGAACAAGATGAACGGATACGTCCGCTGGTCTGTCAATAATGTGTCGTTTGGCCAGCCCCGCACGCCTTATCTGATCGCGTTTAAGAAAAAACTGTGGCATGCTTTCGACCAGACACCGCCACCAGATGGATATGACCCAAGTCACGATATATATATTGTCGCGAAAAACGTGAACGCGACTACCAGCAACGCGGTGTACCGGTTGAAGTTCAACTCGACCGTGGACGTGATCCTGCAGAATTCGAACACAATGAACCCCAACAACAGCGAGACGCACCCGTGGCATCTGCATGGGCATGATTTTTGGGTGATGGGGTATGGTTTGGGGAAGTTCAACTTATCTACAGACCCCAACAACAAGTATAATTACGTGAACCCAATAATGAAGAATACGGTGGCAGTTCATCCGTATGGTTGGACAGCTTTGAGATTTAGAGCTGACAATCCAGGGACTTGGGCTTTCCACTGTCATATAGAGTCACATTTCTACATGGGAATGGGGGTTGTTTTCGAATCTGGGGTGGACAGACTGCCCAAATTGCCTACATCCATCATGGGCTGTGGCCAAACTAAGTAAAGCCTAGTATTAGGATTTGATGCCACTAAAAGTATAGGAGAAAACCAATTTGTTTTAGTCTCTAGTTTCCTTTTCCTTGACATTGAAAAATTCAGATTCAACACCACTACTAGTCTACTACTACAAACTACAAAATTTTGCAAAATTGAAATCCAACAAAAACTAATCTATGTGTGTGTGTGTGTTGTTGGAATCATAGATAACGACTTTTGGAAAATCTAAAAATTAAAGTATCATTGAGATGGAAGAGGAAATAAGATGCAAATATGTATTATGTTACTAGAACGCTTTTAGAATAATTTGCTTGATACAAAATATGAGAACTACAGAGCAACCACTTTCTTAACATATGGCCAAGACTAAGTCTATATATATATTTTTTAAAACAAAAAATCCATACAGTTCAAATCTGATCCGAACCTATGAAAAATATTATTTTTAATATTAAAATAAAGTATAATAGATATAGACTTGTCGAACTATAATCCAAATTTTGAGTTGTCAACTTATTTTGACATGCCATCATCGAATGGTACATGTATCCATTCGATTGCCTTTGTTTTTGTTAAAAGAACAGTGAATTATGCTGCTCATGTGTTAGGTAGGACAACCAATTCCTTACCTAAATAGAAGGTTGAGTTATCCTCTATTTTTTTAACGCACAAATTCTTTCCTGCCAAAAAGATTTCCCAAGAAAAATGAAAACTAAACCAAACATGTTTCTAAATCTTCACACTCAAACAAATAGTTTATAAAAAATGATCAACCTCATATGCTCCTCTTTCAAGAAAATTGACGAAAAAATACATCAACAGAGCCTTGTCCCGACTCACATCATTCACAACTATATACATCAAAGCTATATATAAATTTGGAACCCTATACAAGGGGCTGCCTTGCTGCTCCCTGGATCGAAAAGATGTCACCCCAAAAGCCGTCCAAGTCTGGGATTACTTATTAGACCACTGAAATTCTATTTCCAAATTTCTTGGAGGGCCACTTTTGCTTGCAGGAAGCAGCGTGTACTCACCAGCAACGGCACCTAACATCACTACACGGTCTACTTGGATAGTTACCTTCCCAAATTTGCTCTGCCATTACATGAGGAAGCAGTCAGAGGATGTGCTTCATCGCAGGTTTAATAGAAAGATGGATGAGTTTTACCTTTCCCATTTTGCTCTTGTTCTTGCAAGAAATGTGAAGTTTCAGGCCTTTAGGGGGACTTTCAAAGGACCACGCAAAACTCTCTTCCCACTCAGGGTTGGGACCAGTTGATACCACCTGAAAACAAACAACATTTATGTTCAAGTATGCACATTAAAACTCGACCAGATATCAAGATTTACGGGAGAGGATAACCCTGTAATCCATCAATTAATATCAGGGAAATCCAAACATCCATGGTGTAAGACGTGCGCACATGGCAGGCAGTTCATGTATAAGAGAAAGTAACAGAAATGACAAATTTCCCAATAAAGGCTAGCCAACTTGGCCCCTTCAGAAGCACATTTTAAATATCATATGATGGTGCACAGGAGATGAATGTCACCAAAATCAGAACGAGAAACAGCAAAAAAGCAAGGCAGACAACTTAAGTATCATATATACCTTGGTTAGCTGAGGGGGATTATTTCCAAGGGTAACCTTGCAGTATACGCTTGGTACCCCAACAGATTGCCTCATATTATTTCCTCTCTTGATTATCACCACTAATGTCCCCGGCAAACACTGTAGCAAAAGTTCTGCCTTCTCTTGGAATCGTGGTGGGCCTGATTGGATCAAGTATTGCAAAAGAGGTATTGAATCTGCAGAAGCAATTGACTGTGCACGAGAAACTTCAGCGGGACAAGCTGACCAAGCTTGCCTTAGAAGAAATAGGGCATCCAATGCAGCTTCTTGAGTGGCTTCTGATCCTGTCTTAAGAGATGTGACAAGATGAGGAATGCTTAGGGTTGCAGGTTCTGTGGCTCTTAGACGTGGAAAGTTGCCAAATAGTGCATTTAAAGCCTTTAAGTACTCCTCGTTCACTGTGCCAGTGGCCCACAAATCTTTCTCAATCGCAGCTGTGAAAAACCGTATATTCATCAATATGCCTTCAATAAACACTTTCCTGTTTGGGTTTTGGGTTTTTTTTTTTTTGGGGGGGGTGTTATGAGTTACATACCTGTTAAAGCTCTAACAGTTTCACTCGAAGCGTATTCTTGAATGGTATTGTTAGAGAAAAGAAGTTTGATAAACATTGCTGCCTGTATCGATGTCTCAATGATGCTTGAGCCAATCAGGTCCAGCACAACCTGAACACCACCAGCTTCTGCTACTGCCCTTTTATTTAATCTGCTATACATGACAAGGTTCTGTAGTGCACATATTGCTACTACTTTCATTTCTTCTGTGGGTTGATCCTCAAGCAGATTCACTAATGCTCGGCAGGCTGAAACAGCGTCAGCAAATCGAGCAAGGCTCTCGTTCTGGAACAAGTCACCAAGCGCAAGTGTTGCCAGTAACCTTGCCTGTTGACCTTGGGTTTGAGGATCCAAAAGGTACTGGGATAGTGGCAAAATCGCAGATTTGGTAGCTTTAGATTCCCTGATCTTCACATTGTTCAATAACACCTCAAGTAGTCGGGCAGCTGTTTCTTCACATTGATGACGTCTAAGGAGCACAAGAAGTGCTTCAATTGCTCCACTTTCGGCCATGGCCTGTGCACTTGTAGAATCATCACTATCTAACACTAAAAGAGCATTCAGAGCACCAATAACCGTACCCTCTGAGACTGAATGAAGCAACCTAACCAACACAGCAATGGGTACTTCCAAATAATACTCAGAACTAAACTGCAGAATGCTGGATAACACAGAAGCAGCAGACTCCCACAACACCTTAGGTAGTGAAGAATCGGATTGAAGAATTACTTTGGACAGTTCACTCACACCACCCTCCTTTGCAATTTCATTTGGCCAAGTTCCTGCAACCCTGACAAGAGCCCTCACGGCCCTCTGTTGCAAAACGGGTATACCAGAACCAAGAATGTGTATTAATGGACCAATTGCTTGTTGTATTAGTGGGTCCCCCTGAAGATGCTCCTCTAAAAAAAGATGAGACAGAAGCTCAGCCGCTAGCTGTTGAACTGCTGAAGAAGGAGAGTCGAGTAAAGGCAGGAGAGGTGCTATCGCTTGCTCAGATGTCAGGGTATAATTAGCAAGACACTGTTGATGCTCTAAAATATTCACGAGAACACGAATTGCACTCTGCTGTCCATCTGTTCCAAACTGTGATCTAGTTAGCAATAAGAAGAATGGCTCAATCAGTTTCGCCGAAGAAGGACCTTTTGCTATGGCTGCATTATTTGTAACTATTCTGAGCAGTTCAGCAAATGCAGTACAAAGGAAATCTGGAGCTTCTTGAAGTATACTAATCGCCATCTCAGTCACTTCAGCTTTCACCATTTCTATTTTACATGCAGGCCTGTCTTTTCCTAACTTAACTAGAGCCCTACATGTAGCCTCATGGAGCAAATAATTCTGACCATGAAAAAGCCCAACAAGAGGTATAACGGCCCCATGAGCAGCAACTAGTTCAGCCAACTGTTCATCTTCTAATAGTTTATCTAATGCACGGACAACTGAGTGGTGAGTGGGACTGTACTGGTCAACAAGGAGAGAAACTAAAGGTTCTATGCAACGTGCAGCAGCTGCAGTAGATCTGATTCTTGTATTGCCGAAGAGAACGAAACACAACTCAGCCGCATCCCTTTTTAACTCCAACGAAGTATCCGAAGAAAGAATCCTGCATAGCACATCAACAGCATTCATCTCAACATCAGCTACCACAAGGGCTCTAGATGGGTTTTCACTCAGTAGAGTAACCAAAGCAGCAATAGCAGCATGCTGCTCTTTCTCCGAGCCAGTGCTTAGAATTTCCACCAAAGGTTGAACAGCTTGTCTAGAAGATTCTGCACTCCTTACATGATCAGCGGAAAATAAGTTTTCCAAGGCTTTCGCAGCACTATATCTTGCAGCTCTTCCACCTAAACGCAGAACTGCTATGAGCTGACTGACAGCAGCCAATGCAGATTCATGCTTTCTTATCTCAGCTGTGCTGAACAGAATACCAAGTAAATCTGTAGCCGCTTCCTCATATGCATCTTGTGGGCCAAGAGAAAGATATTTCGTCAACCCTTCCAAGGCCCCTGACTCCACCATAACAATCTGATTTGTATTACAGTCTCTAGCAAGCTGGATTAGAAGTCCCAATGCAAGAAAAGGTGCCCCTGGACGGTCTGGGATAGGCTTAAGCAAGTCAACAAGGGCAGGTATAGATTTCCTTGAGGTTGCCCCAACCCTTATGTCATTGACCCTAAACAATCTTTCAAGAGCCACTTGGTCCGGATAATGAACCAAAGCAAACTCATCAGCCAATTCCAGAAGGTTATTGATAAAATCATCAGAACAACCAAGTAAGGAAATAAGTCCTGCAGCTGCCCCTGAATTTGCAACAGATAGAAGAGTTCCCCTGCTACCATTAGAGACAAGACTGGCCACAGCTTGGGCAGCGAAATATCTGTTAGCCGAATCCTCTGACCTCAACAATCTAGCTAGCGCTGGAATAGCTTTCATTGTTGCATTAGCACGGATGATATCTCGGTTTTGGAATAAGATTCCTAACAACAGGGCACAAATCCATATGCTGCCATCCTCTTTAAACTCAGCCTAGAAAAGTTCAAGACATTGATAAAAAAATTGGAGAAGATCAAATTAACCATCCTGAGTGACACTGAGGGAATATAAACCAAAAAATCTTAAATGAGACATTTTTGCAATACCAAGAATTTTGTTGCAAAGCATACAAAAATACATATTGCGCACCTGCATATACAGCAAAAAAGATTGAGAAATTTTCTCAGTAAGAACTTCAACTGCACCAGCCTCAAGGATCTCAACTTTACTTTTATCATCATAAGCAGCAAACATAGAAAGGAGCCATATGGCTATATTGGTACCATTAATAAATGATGTCATTTTATTGGAGCCTTGGCCAGTGACCTCTTGTTCTGCTATCCGGCAAATGCTTATGGTATCCTCATTGTCCCGATCTTCAAATTGAGAAAACTCCGAGGAACCTAGCATTTCCACTAGAGAATTGACGAGAGAAGTCCATGAACTTGAACTATTCAAATCTTCAACTACCTTTTGATGATTCATTTTTGCAGTGCAAAGGAGCAGAGCAGCTCCTCCAATTTTGACCCTAGCATTTGAGGTGCTGATGATCCTTTTTGCAATGGATGAAATGCATCCAGTGGCACCAGCAACTGTCTCACCAAGAACAGTCGGCTGGCTTCGACAGAGACGAGATAATATTTCAATAGCCTGGTCCTGTAGCATTGGTGTGGCATCTGTAATGCATGAAACTATTGGAGTAATGGTACTTGGGTATTCAGCAAGAACTGCCCAAGGAGGTTTGACGTGCCCAACACCTCCAGAACACCTTGAGAGGAAGGACAGAGCATCAAGTGCCTCTGATGCAACAATAGATCCACTGTCAGAGGTTTCCAAGAACGACACCAAAGCAAGCACCGTTCCAGCACAATTTATGCAGTCGACCAAAGCAGGATTAATTTCACGAGAATGGAGAAAGCGTGCTATTGCTGCTGCAGCATGGATTTTTCCTACATTTGTACCTTCGCGTAGAACTTTGGTCGCCGGTACAATAATTTCTTCCAGCATCTCTTTTTCAGATGCTTCACCATCTAAGAAGAGATTTGCCAATGCACACACTGCTTGCTCTTGAACTTGCAACATTGAAGAGTTGCCGAGCACCAGCAACGAAGGCAATGCATCCCTAGCCATAGAAGCTACATCTTGGTTCACTTTTATTGAAAGAAAAATTGCAGCAAGGCAACGACAAGATTCAATTAAGATATTTTCAGACTCAACATTTAAAAGTTTAATGAGTGAGCAAAGAGTCTTCACAGCAATGGAAGTCTCACGCAAGTCCTTTCTGAGGTCAAAGATTCTAGAAAGAGCTAGCGCAGATTTTGCCTGAGTCTCTTCCTTGGCGGAGTTCAAGATTTTTATCATAGTCTCAATTGCATCATTTGCAGCACAACCTTCTCGCAGTATATCAGCCAGAGGGGCCACAGAGAGCAAACTTTTCAATGCATCTATGACATAAGCTTTAGATTCAGGCAGATCAGTGGTTAACAATGTAGTAAGTTGGCTGATTGTTGCTGTGTCCGACTTGTGGATCAAATGATTCAAGGTCTTAATAGCAATCTCCTTCCCGTTCGAACTTCCATTCTTTAATAGCCATAATAAAGCAGGAACAGCATCAGCACTTTCAACACAAGCTCGTATATCCTCACTATGATTGCAGAGGTTTCCAAGAATTGTTGCAGAGTCTTCTTTAGCTTTTGCAGAGCCAGTCTCAAGGATTTGAACTAATGGAGGAATTCCACCAGCTGCAGTAATCGCCCATTTGCTTTCATCATTTTCATTGGAAAGAAGGCAAAGTAAAGCAACGGCACACTCTTGCTGCTGCTCCGATGAAAGACCAAGAAGAGATATCAAAAGTTGAATTCCCTCACGACCTTGAAGAGCAAGCCACAGACTTCCTTCGTTGTCGCAAAGAGAGAGGAGGGCCTTTATCAACTCTTCCTGAATATCATTGGTTGCCATAGTAATCAACCCCACAAGCAGTTTTTTTGCATCAGATGCAGCAAGTTTGCTTGCTAGCACAGCATTCCCATATAAACTGGCAAGGGCTTCTATTGTCCGTTCCTGCACCAAAAATGGCATCATAGGTTTGAACTGCTGGACCAGTGTCTTTTCCACCTCGATGGGATCTGACGCTCTAGTGCATTCTGCATCAGTGCTGTATATCATGAGAGCAGATGCTAAAGCTCCCAACGTGTCCGCAACTTGTGCAGGAGAGGCGCATGATTCGAGGCTTTTACCAAGACTTGCGATGACAAATGGCAAGCCACCGGAGATGTTTGCAAGAGTACACATTGAATTCTCTTGCAAAGCTTGGGCAAACTCACCCTGCATGAATTCTTTTGAAGGAGCTATTGTCGCATTTATCAGTAAAGGTATACCATTGGAACTAGCAATCTCCCTCCTGGATTCTTTGCACTGTGCGGAAAGAGATTTAAGAGCACGTGCAGCTTCAGCTCTTGCACAATCTTCGTTACCAGCTCCAAGTAGCTTAAGGAGCAGTTTAGTAGTTTCTGTAGCCAACACCTCAGAGCAAACAGATGCATCCTCCATCATCATGCATGCCAACAGAAAGCACACATTTGCTTGAGTGCTTGATTGTCCTGTTTTGAGCAATTTGATTAGGATATCCACTCCTCCAGCTTCAATTGATGCAGACCAAAATCCCTGAGTGCAGCTAGAAAGACTTCGCAAAGCTCCTGCAAGCAAATCATCAACCAAATTTCCATTGTTTAGCCCCTTCCCTAATTGTTCCCACAACATAGGGACGACACCTTCTGTTGAAAATATTTTTGACCCCACATGATCCTTAATGCCACCTTGAGAAACAGCATAAATTGTCTTTGCAGCTGCTATGCGGCCTTCTGCCGAGTTTGACTTGAGAAGACCCAGCAATGGTGGAATGCAACCTCCAAGTAATACTTTGATCCGTAATTCATTTTCTACACACAGTGAACCTAAAACAGCAGCAGCATGTGTTTTAATCCCAAGTGATCCTGAACGAAGAAGAGACACCAGAACTGGAACTGCTTGAGAATGTGATCCAACTGCACCAAAAGCATCTTCCCGAGTATTAATTAGCTCAAGTAACTGCCTCAAGGAATTTTCCTTCTCATGTGAGGAGGAATTCTGCCGCAATTGTTCAATGCACTTAGCAACACTTGCTAATGTCCCATCGGGATCTTCCATGCTACTCCGATCTCTGCAATCAGAGAATGTAAGTAAAGTCATTAAATTGCCATCTAAGAAATCTCATAAACTTTTAAATCATGCTAGAATCAATTAAAAAAACAGTGGAATGTAAACCTTTACAGGTGGCAACCCTAGATAACTTCATGAGAAGTAGAACGGAGAGTAACCTCCGTGTTGTTTCATAAACTTCATGCTATAATAAGCACTGTAACAGTTTTACTAAACTACTCTTCCACTGAGTCACTGAATTGATGAGTGAAGACCATATAAAGGAGAGATATATATCTTGATCATCACAAAATTTAGAAGAAAATATACGAACTATAGTTACTATTTGCAATCAGTTTAAGTGCACCAGGACTCAGCCAAACTCCAAACAATCTACTAAGTAAAAGAACATGTATCATATGCAGGAAAGAATAACTTCTGAGTGATTCGTAGATAGAAAATTCTCTGGTGGGTTTGAGAATAGGATATTTCAGCAGCTCCCAAATTAACTAACTGCTTCGCAAAAGAATTAATAAAAAAATACAGACGTAATATAAAACATTTAATCCCATGTGAACTGCTAAAATTATAAATTTGTAACCAACCTTGAATTCAGTTTCATGTGGAGATGTGGACTTGGGGGTTCTGATTCAAGGGAATTAAAATCCCTACTCTACTACAGAAGAAAGAATGACATAAATCAAAGACAAGACAGAAATATAAAATGAATCAAAGAATTAAACATGAACACATAATAAAATCTTGCAATCATAAAAGCTTGTTATTTGTTGTGTAACATGCAAAAAATACAATATTGAACCAATAATTTTGTTACTGGAGTGTGAAAATCATAAGTCTATTTCCCATGATAGTTCACCACTCAGCAAGTATCTCGTGATCTGCAGGAAAACAAGTCAGCATAAGAGGTGCACAACATGCTAGGAATCTACACAATCCAGTTTACAAGAATATGGTTTTAGAAACAAAACATGGGAAACTCATTCCCTCCATATTCAAACTATCACAAAATCGTCTCAAGAAAAATGAGATCAAAAGTGGATGTCTTGACTTTATAATGATCAGATGTTTTTTTTGAGATATCTTCACGCCATATTCCACGGATGAAACAGACGCTAGGTGCCCCTTCTCAAATGCACGTGTGCCGATCCAAGACATGATTTACATGATCATACACTTGAGATTCTTGAATTATCACAACAATGAGCAATAATCAGAACAAGAAAGAAACATTATCGTTGTAAGATGCTAGATATCAGCCCACAATGCTTGTGACATAACAAGTCAGGAATAGCGAGAAAAATTTCTACCGCAGTTATCGTGATCAGGTCATGTGAGTATATTAATTCAGGAACCAAGAACAGAACTCGAAAAAGAAATATTACCGACTCATTGGTGGGAAGTGTGCTTGCATTCGAACCAGCAATACGAAACGCGAGTGTTGTCGCCAGCTTTGCTGTGATCCGGCGTCTTCACTTCAGATCCAAGCAAAACACCCAAGCCGAAAACTGAGTTAGCCACAAGAAACAGTATGTTCGATACATTTAATCAAATCACTGGGATAAATTTGAAATTTGAAACAAGGTCCCGTTTCATCGTAAAAAAGGGAAAATCTTTGATGAAGGAATGCCGAGAACCGGAACTCCAACTATATCAAAATTCATCAGACCCACGTTTGCAAATACAATGCAGTATCTATAACAAGCAAAGAATTACGAGGATGGAGAAGCATAGAGAGCTTAACGATGCAATCTCGTTTAGATTCAAACACAATATACTAATAACGGAAACACATTAAATTCCCACCAAAGAAAGTCACTAAATCAAGTGATTCCATGTAGAAAAGTGAACACAGAATGCAACAAATTCAAACAAAAAAATGAACGTGATAGATCTAGCGAAAATGGGAAATGGGCGGAACCTGTGTTGGAGTGAGCTACACAACTTCAAATCTCTCTCTCCCTCAAGATTCAAGAATGCTAATAAGAAGCGGAGAAGAGAAGTAAACTAGCTGGAGATTGACTGGTTGTGGGCCTCCAACACCGACACTATTTTGTTTTCACCGGTCAAAGGATCGGCTCAGCTCGATCGAATCTCTCACTCTTTTTTTATTTTTAATTTAAGTAATTTATGGTCTTTTGACTATTTTATTGTTGTTCGAATTGAGACTTAGAATTCCAATAAATAGATCGCAAACGGCATATCCATCCAAACACAGTAGAGGAACAAAATATTTATTTACAGATTAATAGCTTTAAATAGTATTATGATAGTTTATTTTATGAAATTGATAAATAAAGTAAGTAAATCTCAATTACATATTAAACCATTTTCTAAATCTTGGATATATATATATAATTACTCGAGTGGCGAGGGCGAGGAATACAATAATTAGGAGATTTGTAAATTATTAATACAAGTAATTAAAAATAATGTAATATGCAAGCTGTTAGCTAGCTATTGACCAAGAACATTAATTAAATAATAAACATAATTGAGACTGGTTGATTGCAACTTAACAACAGATTATCTATAATGATGTGAAACGGGAACAATCGAATCTTCAAAAATAGTACACCGATTTTACAAGCTTGTATATTTTTTTAAGAAAAAATTCCAGAGTTTGAATAAAATTTTATAAATTTTTGGTTTTGTTTTATTAAAGCATATAAATATTAAATCGCGTAATGAAACATACGACAAATAGTGATATTCTACCTTAACTTTTAAAAACTTTACTATGATCGAAAATAGATTAAAGAGGGTGGACAAACAATATTAAAGTATGCATCATGTTCCTCTTTTGTATAGTGAACGTTTTCTTCTGGTTAATATCTTCTTTAAGTGGTGAATCTTTCTTATTCGTTGAGCTTGCTCACCCCGAAGAATTCTTTAGGTGGTTGAAGACTTCTCTTTATCCAGAAAGACTGTATTTATCCGGAGAACATTTATTTTCTCTAGAAATATTTCTTTTCATTGTTTGATGAGAATTCATTGGAAGTGTTTAACTTCTTAGTTGAAGATTCGTTGAGTGTATGAATTGTATCTTTTATACAAGTAACTTCTTAGTTACTTGTATAAAATATAAGTTTTGTATTTCAAAATCAAGATTAGGTCCGTTTCAGAACCCAAAAAACTTTATTAAAATTTATAGATATTCATAGTTTCAATTTTTTTTTAGTAATTCCATGAAGACTAATAACATATAAATATTAATGTATAAAGTATAATAGTAAATTGTAAAGATTTATATTTGGCTGAACCTAAAAATTTCAACAAACTTCTAGCTTCACTCTCACTTGTCATGTTTGTAACGTCCATCTCTCACTCCATGCTTAAAATCATACGTTTACATAGAAAAAATATTTATTCATCTTTTTCTCTTTTTATAATAAGGTAGTATGTTCTCTACATTGTTGTTTAATAAATTTTTATGTGTTAAAAAAACTATATTCTTAACAAGTTTCATTTTTGTTCACAAAATTGAGATTTTAATAATTTATCTACATAATACATACAAAACTCTTTATATGGAATGAAAATATATACAATTTATAAAATGACATTAATTAAGAGTATGATGTACTTATCATATATTCTCAAGTATAATTTTTTTAATCTACAAATCAATCGAATGCTCTGAAAAAATTTGTAGATGCAAAAATCTTGAAAAGTAAACCCACAAGAATTCATATATATATGTTACTAACTGTGTGAAATTCCATAGCTCCAGGTCAAAAGAAATCTACTGAATTCATTATAGTCTATTACTTTAAAAGTCATTAAATCTAGTATTGAAGAACACGAGCGTAGGTACTTTAGTAATTTTTCGAATATACAAGAAAAAGGCTTTAAATGCTGTAAATTAACTGGTTGCAAATGCAAGATGGATTCAGTTATACATGGTGTCCCGAAAGTGAAGTAGCGTTTAAATATGCTTTTACGAAAGAGTCTGGTTTCACAAGGAAATCTTAATGATTAGGGTTTAGTGTAACTATTCTCCTACATGTTAAACCAGAAAAGAAAGAAATTGTCGCAGCTACCATATATAGTGTCAAAATTTTTAGTTTGTGTCTATTATAACTTTTGAATGTTATATTATAGCATCCCAATGCCGTATACAGAACAGAGCAAAGAAGACAAATTCAAATCAGAGAAGTATAGAACAGCTTAGAGCAGTTCAGATGAGAACAAGTGCATAGTAGAACATATCAGAATAGAATCAGCTCAAAACAGTAGAACAGATCAGATTAGAAGCGCAGAACAGATCAAATGAGATGAGCAGTCAGTTTAGAAAGAATAGATTTAGAAAGACCAGAAACGAACAACTCAAAATCGAACGGATCAGTTCAACTGGGCAGAACATAATAGAGAAAAACATATTAGAACAAATCAGCAGTAAACAATTCATAGCAGTCAGTGAACGAGAGCAGTTTAGCTCTGTGTTCGGATCAGATTGGAGCTTCGTAACAGATCAGTTCACATAAGAAAAGAAGAGATTTATTGAAACGAACAGATCAGAAGAGAGTTCGTAGCAGATCAGCACAAGTTACCAGCTCAGACGGACAAAGTAGTTTGAACAAGCATTACTTGAAGATTGAATTGAAATGGTTCAAACTGATATATTCCGATGCATCTACATCAGTTCAGAGACAGTACAAAGAAATAAGTAGTCTCACCTACTCTTGTACGATGAATAACGACAAGTACAAGAGTCATAAACTTTACAGAAGATTTACAAAAACTATAATTTTGTGTCCAGCGGTAACATTGGTACAGAGAATATAAATACAATCTGAACTGATGAAGAGAGAGAGTGGATGAGTGACTCTCAAGAGATTGTGAGAGACTCTCACCAGCGTGTGTGCACATAGTGTAAGTTTGGATCATAACATAATATCAACCTTGGCACCACTAGCAGATGTCGTCGTGCTGAACTTGAAGATCACGAAAAAGACTACGTACAGTGTGTGAGGTGTGAGAGCATGAGCTGAAATAGATTAATCCTCACATACACATACATTCACTCACAAATATAAGAGCATGAGCGAAACATATTAGAGTGAATGTAAATCAAATCAGTTTTGTCTTGGCACGAAAAAGTTTGATTTAGTGTATGTAATCTTTCTCACAAAGACGTTAAACAAGTGAACAGAGTAAAGTTTAGGAGTTCAGCTTGGGCAATGTGGTAAGTCCCAGTTGAGTGGGTTTGTATAATATATTGTATAAATCAAAGTCTGTTAGTGAAGCCTTTCAGTTTGGAAGAAGGAAAGATATAGAAAGGTGGTTTTGAACTTCCATAAACAAATCCAGCATATTATTTTATCGATTTACTGTGTACAGGCTTTATAAACTGTTTTTATCAAGTTTTATTTTCAGTGAGCACTTCGGGTTACTTCCGCATGGTTTTATCAGATCAAACCCGATATATTCTCGATACTCAAAACATTTCAAGAACCAGAGTTATTGCATCTCGATTAGAATAACGAATTTTATTCTCGATCATATCGTGCACGGCTCTGTGATGTTGAAATGGTTTAAAATGTCGCATCGCGATCTGATTCTTTCCCAACATATAGTACAATATAATGATCTTACTCGTATTAATACCATTAGTTATAGTTTTTGGTAAATAATAAAATTAAATTAGACCTACTTCTTCTATTAATTCCCCTTAGTTTTTTTTATTTCCAACACAAACCGCTTTAATTGTAGACTGCCCAGTGATTCTCCTATGTTTAATATTGTTCTTATCATTTGGCACAGAGAAATTGAGAATTGTAATTATGGACAAAACATGTGCATTGGTAATAAATAAAGAACATTTGGTTCAATTAAGTTCATTTTATACTATATTCTCTCTCTTGTTTTTTATCTTAATATGAAATGCTTCATAATTCGAACTTATCTCAGTCCTAGTGTGATTCATTATCCTCTCATACCAGCTACTGATCACCGTCTTAATAAAATATTATGTCACCAACTAACAAATCAATTGCAAGCTCCTCCTCGGACTGATTCCCCGTTTTGCACTTCGACCCATGGGATATGAGTAGCGGTTTGTTCCCCCTCCCAACGACAATATGACAATTTCTTATGTGTTACTCCTCCATCCATCACCGGAAACACCACTTCTTTTACTTTGACGATGAATAATATTTATGTGTATCTTCTTCTCATAAAATAATTGGTGTCTCTCTTAAAATGTTTTTCTTATCTAATATTAACTTGGAATTCTTTTCTGTTGGTTTAGTTCAACCTACACTAGGTAGGTATTAACGTTAAAATCCAATGGTAATAATTTCATAAAAAAATTATGTGGGGTCAAGCATGAACCCGTGTATTTGGACCAATAATAATCATTAGATATTTGGCACAATAATTAGGATTTCATTAACCTTAATCTATGATGGACAAGCGTGGTCTCCTCTGATTAAATTCAGTAAAGAGGCGAATGAAGAAATTTTGTCTCGATTTACGAACAATTAAACTCTAAAAGTATTATGCTTAAAATAAATCTTCTTTGGTCGATCGAGAATGGCAGTTAACAGATTTAATTAAGTCAAATAAATTGAAATGTTAAGATCGTAAATAGAAACACTGAAAATTATGAATTTCTGTGGGCCCTCTTTCCATTTCTTATCACCAAAAAAATTAAATTAATCAGTCAAGCACATGCTGTCCTCACAGTATCATACCACTTTATAAATTGAAATCGTCTTTACTTTATTTGTGTACCACAATACTTAATATGTTGGCATTACTCAAATTCTTAGCCCATCTTTTCTCATCATCTCTACAATTTTTGCACAATTTCCTCCTCCTCCAACTCATCATTTTGTTATGTTGCGCCTCCCGGATCACTTCCGACAACCACCACGAAACCTCTGCCCAGTTTCTGTCTCTGGTGGAAGAGAAAATCCCATCGGAACGATATGAAACCCGGTCGGAAACTGGACACAGTTTCGAGTGCTGCACTGTTTGCTTGTCACTGTATGAAAAGGGGGATGAGGTTAGGAGATTGAGTTGTGGGCATATATTCCATAAGGTATGCCTTGACTAAGTGGCTGCAGAAAGATCTTTCCACGTGTCCTCTCTGCCGGAGCATTGTCTTTCCGGAGAGAGCTGTGCCCGAAATGCTCCGGCGGCGGATTAATCAGTACGATGTTGGTGATGACAGTGATGAAGAACTTGGAAACTTGTTGCATGCATGCTTTGCATGGTGACACTGGCACACACGCATGTGTTAGGTTTTTTAGAGCCGCACAAAGTTTGATTTAGCTAGAGTTATGAAGTTTTATGCGCATATATAATGACACTGCAGGAGCATGCAGTTGATTTTATGAAGTTCCAGAATATATATAATTTCTTTGCTTTATGTATACAAATTACAAATATTTTTTGGGTGGGCTTCGTTAATTTACACGAAAAAGAGCGAGTCTTCAGTAAATTATTTCGATCAATAATTATTCTGATTGATAAACCATCATATATATATTATTGAAGTTCCAGCTTAAATTCCATGAGTAGAGATCGAGTCCTTCACATACACGCAATATAAATGTGTGTGTGATAGTCTTATAAATCTTTCAGGATATCAAACATTAGTTTGCAATGGATATCCTTCCCTTTTTACATAGAATTCCCCAGAAAACAATAAGTTAACTTGAACAATCTAAATATAGATATGCTTCTCTAGTGAACCTGACTAGTAAATATGAACTTTAGGAACACAAGGGTACTGTGTACGCATATATAACATGGGGTTATATAGTTTCATTGAGTGAGATACAGCACCACGAAATAAACAAATATATTTGAAATGTACACTTGATCGATGAAGCAATTAAATGGAAAGACGACGTAATTTATGAATCCTGAGAAGTCACCCAACGATTTTGACTTTTGTGTTGACTTGACATGTATGATTCGCTCCTATTCTTCAATGTCGTAGATATTGAAAGAAAAATTATTATTGTAGATACATCTCATTTTTATCTATAAGTTTAACTTATCAATCTAAAACTTAATAATACACCATAAATTTTTCACAGAAAATGATCTATGTAGTGTTACTTTTTTAAAGTAATCTCTGAATTTTTATCCAAGAATTATTTAATAATAGTTATTAAGACATAAAACACATGCCACATGAAAGAAGTAGTATAATGTGTAAATGCTCATTCGGAATATGATAAGAGTCAGAAAAGATAGCAATACTTAATCGAAACGTAATATTTGACTTCCTTCAAGTCTATCGGAAAGAAGTTATTAGGGGGAAAAATGTCTTTGTTGCAATACTATTACCCAAATTAAATAAATCCATATGTTGGACGTCCTCTTATATATGAAATGATGAATTTGACACATTAACTCAACCCCCGTCGGCACTCATAACTCTGAAGTCAAGTTTGGTCGCGTGTGTCCGTCACTTCAAATTAAATACACGTAGTGTGGCAGGAGCCTAGTTGGTATATTGATATGTGACATGTTATAAATACAAAGAGGGTAAATAGCGAAAAACATTTCAAATCAAAACTGAAGTTGTTGTCCAATTTCTGAGTCTGAATTTGTTTGTTTTCGGTCCTTGAGACAGTCCAAAAGTTTGTTTCAACTCTCCATTAATTATAATTGACTATCTTGCGTCCATTACTTCATAACAGCTCGCAGCCCTCCCCATTTCCTCGCCACAATCCCTGATTCCTCACAAGCGGACCCGATTCCTCGCCGCTTCCACCACCACCGATCGAACGTCAAAGTTGAAGCTCGAACCAACCGAAGTCGATCGGTCGACCAAAATCCGTCGGCAAAAGGTCGAAACACGGAATCCAATTGGGCGACAAAATCCATCGGCGAAGAGGTTGAGGCAAGGCAGATGACTTAAAAAATAGTAAGATTTTTCCTCTTTGTTGGATCCGTGTAACGGATCAGATCTTAATTTTGATAAACGCGTTGTAGCAGATCGCAAGCGAGCTGAAAGCGACGAACTGAATGCTATTGAGAAGATGTTCAAGCTGGAAGAGTAGGGGACGTCCAAACTGGTCCAGCAGATCAAGTGCAGATCAGATTTAGCTTACAGGGTCAGATCAGAATAGATGAACAGTATTCGGTTCAGAGATCAGCTTAGAGCAGTTTAGAGCTTAGAACAGATCAAATAGGGAGATCAACTAAGAGTAAGCAGATGAGATCAGATCAGCAGAGAGAATCAGATCAGCCAGAGCTTAGAACATATCAGCTTAGGAGATCAGCTAAGAATAAGCAGATTAGATCAGATGAGATCAGATCAGCAGAGAGAAGCAAATCAGCTTAGAACTTACGAGAGCAGCTCAGAGTTTAGAACATATCAGATTGGGTAATCAGCTCAGACAAAATCAGTGTAGTATATATATCAGTTCAGAGTGAACAACTCAAGAGCAGATTCGATTCAGATCAACTGAGAACGCCTAAACTGGAACAGTACAAAACAGAGAAACGAACAGAGCAGCTTAGACCTTAATAGAACAGATCAGCTTAGAATATATCAAACCAGAGCATCACTGAGTCGATCAACTCACAGAATAGTGATACGGAGTTGATCAGCTTAAGAACAGATTATAGCTGAAAGAGGAAGAATAGGGCAGAACATCTCAAATAGCTCAGAGTTGTACAAATAAGAACAAAACAACTCAAAGTTGTACAAAGTAAGTCGAAACAGATCAAAGCTATACAGTGCAGAATGAAACATCTCAGAACTGTACGAAGTAGATTAGAGCAGAACAAAGTAGTACGAAGCAGATTAGAGCAAGACAGCTTAGAGGGAACTTCGTAGAGGATCAGCTCAGGGACCAGCTCAGAGGAACAGCGTAGCAGATCAGGTTAGAGTTGGTCAAACGAAGTCAAGCAAACCATACGAGCAATGAACAGAACAAACGAGGACAAAAATGTATTTTGTCCGAGCTGAAAGAGCCTTTGAATTTTGCCAAAGAAGGAAAGAGTTGTTGAAAGCCAAAAGAGGAAAGAGCCTTATGTCATAACTGAGGATCAGATTGACAGGCACAAAATAAGGATCTCTCCAACGGTACTAATTCATCAAATGCTACATATATACTAAAGATTCGAATGAAGACATAAGAGTGAAAAACAGAAGCGTGCACACAGCGACATATATGCACGAAACACAGAAAATAGGGAGAGCATGTGCAACAGTCGAATACACAGGTGGCAGCTGGTGTACAGGCTGAGAGTTGTGCCCAGGTGTGAGCTGGTGCACAGCCGAGAGCTTAAACGAAGAATCATTATAGTTGACTGCACAACTTGGGAAGAGGATGAAGATATCAGCTTCGGAGAAGCACTTCCCAACGTGTGAGAAAATACTAAAGAGAATGAGCTTACACTGTTAATCCCACACACACACATTCACTCATATATTGAGATATGAGCGAAATAGATTAGAGTGAATGTAAGAAACAGAATCATTGTAGTCTCTGAAAAGAGTCATTAAACATGTTCATAGTATCGCGGCTCACACAGCTTGGGGGCTGTTGTGAAGCGTGGAGTGCTGGGAGTTCTTGCAGTTTGCGGGCTGTTGGATCGGGTTATTGCAGAAGCTGTAATTATCAAAGTCTTCTAGTTGAATCCTTCCAGTTTATAAGAAGGGGAGACGTAGGAGATTCAGCTCTGAACTTCCATAAACAAACAGATGAGTTCTTTACAGTTTTCAGTTTACAGCTTTCTGCACATACTTGCATCGCATAATTTTAACAAACAGCTTTCAATTTTTAGAGGGTATAATCACATATTTTTCGCCTTGGTTTTTATATCAGATCTGATATACTTCTCGGTGCTCATAGAGTTCAAGAATTGGAGCTATTACAGCTCATGCAGAGTTAGTTTCTCATCGTTGAGATCGCGCGCTGCTCCATGCTGATTCAGCTTAAGCGCGATCTGCTTGGCGTGCTGTTTTTCCCTTTTTAAAAGCACGTTCTCTGAATTTTTTATCCTTGAATTGGTGTCCAAGTTGTGTGAGAGCTCACGGTACCAATTTTCGGACCTATCACTCTTGTTTTGTAATTTTTGTTCAATTTTCCCCCCTTATTTTTGTTTGAAACCGTAACATGTTTGCAAGTGATCTTGGCCTTAAAATTTCGAAGGATCAAACAACATTTGTTAGTTTTTTATTTGTTTGATGAATGGTTGGTTAATAATGAGAAGAAGCTCATTGTTGTAGAATGGAATACGATGTGGGTTCTTCCATGAATCTTGCATTTTTGGGCAGCTGCAAGTGCGGTGGACAATTTTTTGTGATTTCAATTTTTAGTGGATGTAGACTAGAGGATATATTTCAAAGTTTAACCAAAAAATATGAACAAATCAACCCCCAATTTATGTCACTACAATACCTAGCTCTCCAGCACAAGATGTACGTGACATTGAACGATAATGATGATGTGCTTAATATGATCCATCTTCACATATGTATGAAGTTGACTACGATTTGAAGGCCGAAAAGAAATATCAGATTGGAGGAGGCTTAAATATGGCGAGGTAAAATACATTGGTTTATTGAACTTATTTTTGTTGTATGATTTTTATCTTTTGTCAGTTATGCACAAGTAATAAATATACATTATATTTGGGTAAATTAGCATTTTGTGGAGCATAACGTAATTTATTTAATTAATTTGGTCCTATCTTTTTTAATTCTGAACTTATGATTATGGAATTGGTAAGGGTGGAGGAAAATGACATAGATTTTAGAAATGATAATACGTTTGAAGAGAGCCATGCACAGAATTCCCTTGACTCTTGGTTTCATTGCATCGATGGGGAGGGACAAATATTCAAGGATACTGCTACATTTAGAACTTATCTTAAAAATTATGACGTTGATACAAGACGTTCGTATTTGTATAAGAAAATACAAATTCTTGATAACATGCCCTGGTAACCCACATTTGTCTTTGGCTTGTTCAGCTGTCATGACATAAGCTGTTAAGATAAAATTTATAAGTTTTGGTGATAACAAAATAATACTAAGAACTGATTTTAAGCTCTTGTAGAGGATTTCAGATTTCGTGACGTCATCCAAGTGTATTAAGGATTTCAGATTTCGTGACGTCATCCAAATGTTTTGAGCTTTTCAGATCTCATGACGTCATGCTATTAAGGTGCAGTTTCAGTTTCGAGAGTTCTAAGTCAAGCGTTGACATCTGAGTTGACCTTTGGGAAGCATTCAGAACTGAGCAGAGTTAAGTATTCAGAGATTCAGTCTTTGATTGTCAGGTTGATGCTTTCGAATCAGATTTGGTTATTTGAATAGTTCAGATATCGGGAACGATTATTCAGACTCGAGGTCTTTCAGACTTGATTCAGAAGCTACAGTGAGAGATCTGTTGTTTAGACTTGATTCAGAGGTTGAGTAACAGATTGTGGTATATTGACTAATATGGTATATTTCAGTTCCGAGTATTTCAGTTGTGACAGTAGTTCAGATGTTGAGGCTACGAAATTAGATTCTGGTATTTGTTCAGTTATTAAGTCTTTACTTCAGTAGTGAACGTATTCAGAGGTTGAGTAAAGCTACTTTGAATCAGATGTGATTAATATGGAACAATTCAGATTTTGGGATATATGTGTAACGAAGCTCTCAGATGTCAGGACAGTATTTCAGATGTCTCTGTACTTTCAGAGGTAACAGCTACATTTACTCAATCAGCGATGAGATAACCAATTACTTCAAGGGAGAAAGAACTGTTTTAACGAAAAGAGCTTTCGGGCGTAAGGAACGAACAGCTTCAAATGCTATCATATGTTTAAATTGGAAAGAATCAATGATCACGATTGAATCGTACAAATGCCTGGAATTAAGGAGACAATGTCATAGCTATTTTGGGTAATAGTACACAGTACACAGAGGATGTTATACGATGTTTATCCAAATATGGTTATATGACAATTCAGCCCTGACGAAGCGCAATTTACCTTCAGTGGAGCAGTGTATGCGGTTGTACGATACGATGAAGATATGCAGAGGAGAATATTTCTGACCGTTGAGAACAAAGAGTATAAATAGCTGAAGTTTCAAATGAAGAAAGCTCTCTTGGTTGTCACTCGCAGAGTTTGTTTTGTGCTCTCAGTGATTAAATTTGAATAAGCTTTCTTCCTCTCTCTGGGATTTCAAAAAGTATTCAATCGAAAATATCCAAGTCCTAGAATCTAAATCTCGAATAACTTTCAAGTTCAGGCCTTCATAGTTTTACCTTCGAGATATCTTCTGGTTTATATTTGTAAACAGATCTTGTTGATAAAATAACCAGAAGATTTACAGTACTAAAAAACCATTGTATTTCACTGTTATCATTCAGATTGAGTCTGTAACAAACATGCTACGTGAAGCCGTTTGAGAATATCTAAGTGTTTGTAAACAGCAGCTGCGTCTGCTTGTATTTGGAGTTGCTAGGAGTTCACTTGGAGCGTGGCTTAGTGACCGGGTGTTTATAGTGTCTGTATTCATCAAATTCTTCTAGTGGAACCTTCCTGAAAAGGAAGAAGGGGAGACGTAGGATTTGATATCCGAACTTTCATAAACAAATCTCTTGACCCTGCACTTGTACTTTACTGCATTGTATTTACATTTTCACTGTTCACAGATTGATCGACTTCATTCCGTACATTATTTGTTAGTAGAGAAATCTGACTTGGAACTGAGATACCTTAAATCTGGTAATACAAATTTAAGCTAAGCGAGGCGCTTGTAAAAATTGTTTTAAGGTTTCGAAAATTTAAAAATACTAAGGAGTTCATTCAACCCTCCCTTCTGAACTCCTAAGGCAGTTTTTCGATCCATATTGATCATATCATAAGCTGTACTGGTCACCATCCGCTTTGTCTTTGGGAAATTCTTGATAACATGCCCTGGTAACCCACATTTGTAGCAAACATTCTGTCCAACTCTACAGGGACCGGGATGGTTCCTCTGACACTTGTGACATACTGGCCTGTTGATGGTAGAAGAAACTGCACTAATGGGTTGAACAGATATTTAAAAATACTAAGGAGTTCATTCAACCCTCCCTTCTGAACTCCTAAGGCAGTTTTTCGATCCATATTGATCATATCATAAGCTGTACTGGTCACCATCCGCTTTGTCTTTGGGAAATTCTTGATAACATGCCCTGGTAACCCACATTTGTAGCAAACATTCTGTCCAACTCTACAGGGACCGGGATGGTTCCTCTGACACTTGTGACATACTGGCCTGTTGATGGTAGAAGAAACTGCACTAATGGGTTGAACAGATAGAGGCTTTTGCTCCTGAGGTCGTTACTGGTTCTTGTTCTGCTTCTTGAATGTGCTCTGATCTTTCTGCTGGAAGACTTGCCTCTTCGGCTGTCGCTCTTCCACTACAGCCTTCCAATCCTGGTCAGCTCTAAGGGCTTTGTCCACTGCGCTCCTATAATCCTTGGGTTCTACAAGTCTAACATCATGTCTGAGCGCAGGCTTTAATCCATCGACAAAATGTCGCAACTTCTCCTTAGGATCTGCTCCAATCAATGGCACAAAATAGCACCATCTTTCGAACTTCAGAATGTACTCTTGGACAATCATGTCCCCTTGCTTGATCGCTAAAAACTCTCTTTTCAGTTCCGACCTCTTATCCTCAGTAAAATACTGCTCAAAGAATACTCTCTTGAATTCTTCCCAGGAGAGGTTCGTTACATCCACTGTGAGTCTAGCTCCTTCCCACCAGAGCATAGCATCATCTCTTAACATGTAAATCGCACACCTAGGCCTCTCCAAATCGGGCATCTGGAGGTAGTCAAATGTCACCTCCATATATTTATCCAACTTTCTGCGACAAACAGATCTGTTGAGCCGCTAAATTCTCTTGGATTTTGTCTTCGAAATCTTTCTTGAGGGTCATCACGACTCGGTCCCCTGCTACTCGAAGATTGGTCATTGCCTCTGCTCGAATGCTCTACCAACAACCTTAGGAGTTGGGCAATACTAGCGTTACTATCGGGGCTGGTTTCTTCTAAGGGAATACCTCTTCTACCTCTTCCTCTGCTAGACATCTTCTATAGCCCGTAATTCACCACAATATAAACATCAGAACATGCTAGAATAAAAAGATACATGCTCTAAAACATAAAATAAAACTAACAGCTCCGGAGAAACGGTCGACAAAATCTGCCCCAACTGGAAATGTGTGTGTTTATCTCTGGACCATGCTCTGATACCAAGTTGTGACACCCACGCCCATGGGAGCCAACAGAATTGAAGAATTAAAAATAAACGAGAAATTGAAGGGCTGAAATGAAATATGGCAAGCTGTATTTCCTTGCTTTATAAAAAAAATAAAGTGTAAACGGTTGGCATGAAACGATAACATCAGATTTCATTATCAGATTCGAGTTACAAAATGCAAATGCGATATTCAACTGTCGGAATTCTATCTGAATCCACTATTTTTGCAATGGATCTTAATACAGATTGTCAAAAGATCAAAACAACAACAATGTCGTGGAACCGCAGGCCTTCGATAAACACATACATAACATAACATAGTTTAAAGGAAGTCATTAAAACATAAGCTCTTTCGTAAAATCAGCTATGGGAGAAACTCAAATCCCAACATTATTTTCTTTAGACTTATGGCTCAGAAGCTCTCCTTAGGTCCGTTGACGCTTGATCAAGCTACATCTAAATTCAGTTACTATATGGCAAAACTCGCCCTGTATGAAAGGGCAACCGACACGCTCGACTGCTGCTCACCCTTCCTATATGGACCGTCTGTTATCTTTGCCATAAATCTTAACATCTTAACATTACTTCCTTTAAACAACAACTGATCGAAATCAGATCTCAACATCGGGGTTCACTTCATTTTAAACTCATTTTCCATAAAATAACATGTTCACTGAGCATACAGCTTTTACTGAGGAACTTATCATTTCAGACGTGAAAACGGATTTGACTGTAGGAAATGATATCTGGATACTAAAACAGATTTCAGATTGTTATAAACAGATTCGACTCTGGGAACAATATCGCTAGCATGGAATTCAGATTCTAGAGTAGAAGCAATGTTTAAGAGAAAAACAGATTTGACTATCGGGAATGCTGTCGCTAGCGGAAAAATTCAGATGTGAGAGTATAAGTGTTGTCGCTAGCGGAGTATTCAGATATGACCGAAGAAATAAGGTCATTAGAGCAGAATCTGAATTGAAGTGAGCGCTGACATAAAATAGATTCTAGCTTCAGGAACAGACTCGCTAACGGGAAACAGACTTGTCACAAGAATTCAGATTCGACTATAGGAATAGGGTCAGTAGCGGAATCTGATTTGAAATGATAGCGGCAACATAAAACAGATTTTATAAAGAACTGGTGCTGCAGCATCACGAACGACAACCAGAGATACCAGCTCCGCCTATCTAACCGAGATAAAGTCCCGATTTAACCAGCATCGCCGATTACTCGGAGTCAAGTCCAGACACCGCCATTCACCAAGAAGAAGAACTTCGTAACTGCACATTGAACTGGAATCTGTAATGCTCAGCATCTCAAAATCAACATCCATCTCAATAAAATCACATCTTAGAGTTTCAAACAGAAACCAACTGTGAACCCGAAACAATATACATAATTTCAAACCAACAGAGGCATGAACAATAAGCTGAAATTGAACGTAACTCAGGCAAGCAATCACAGACTGAAGGAAATCAATATATGCTTTCATGGCGTAGCAAGAATCGGATTTACTTGCCTTAACACTGGAAAACACAAGATACAGCAGGTCACCGCAGCAAATCTCATCAAGCACAATAACGAGCTCCACTGGTTTTAGATGAGAATAAAAGTTTCTTGTAGATAATTGAACTTATAGTTCCAAAGGACAATAGGCATGGGAGTTGGAGTGTGTCGGGGGAAAACACTCGAGTAGGCATTGTGTACCACACTTACTTCTCAAAAATTATTAAAAGTCCCCTGTCACTATTTTAATTTGTAAAAGCACTACACGAATATGAAAAAGAGCAATCTCCCATCCCAAAATCATATTTATTTGTAAATTCTAAAATATGCTCGGGTTGTGCTCGGTGCGACATCTGTTTAGACCTCTGCACCGTGTCTCAACTCTGAAAATAAGATATCAGCTTCGAATAAATAAAACAAGCTGAAATCTGGAATCTGGAATATCTAAATGGTCCTTAATTTAAAAGGACCGGAAATTATGGTTCTATGGATTTTGGGGCGCTACAATGTCACTACCCGTGTCGTCCACGTCACATGAACCATACAAAGAATTGTCATCTACATCTTGGTCCATTTGTTTATACGTTACCTTCTCACCAATATTTTCACTTTTCTCCTTACTTTTACCACACAAATCAAACCTAAAAACACCAACATCCTCCGTATTTCTCTCACTTTTGTCGTCCTCCTTGCCCACAACTCGAGACCCATCATTCATCTTCCCTACATCGTCTGTAAACTCCTCCAAACGTTCTTTACCAATAATCAACATTTTACTCCAACTATTCCTTAAACTTTCACATTCTAATTCAATACATTTCCGTTTCAATTATGTCTCATCCATTTGTTCTCTAAAAAGATTCTGCAGACTTTTCATAGATGATGTGCCATCTTTAGGATCCGTCACCTGTAGGAACAACATTATTACAATCATGATTATTTTTTACTTAAGAATTACAAAAAACAAAAACAAAAAAATACAAATCAAATTACCTTAACCTCCAACAACATTTTTTCCTTGACAAATGGATATATGGATAGAATCTGTATAAAGACAACATTGGAAAATATTATCAATTCCACCATTATCGTAAAAAATTAATTTAACTAATAATGGAAAAATATTACCTTCGTAAAATCAACAGATTTCAACACTAACTCAACTTTAACAACATTCAAAGGGATTATGCTATTCCCCCACTCAAATAAGCGAGGGAACATTAGTAAACTACGTCGTACACATAATGAAGGTACTCGCTCGTACACCCAAGCCTAAATAATCAATGTTTTATAATTTTACAATAAAAAATTTAAAACAACAATACACATACACCATCAGCCCAATAGTGCATCCATCAACATAAGTCTTACTTTCACTGTCATGTATTCCTCGATAAAGAAACCGAAATGTAGCATCTATCCAACCATAATCGAAAATTTTAGTGAAAATCATCCAGATATGGAAAGACAAAAGTCGGGGTATGATAATTTCCAGTGGAGAATATTATGGAATTGAAGATAAACATGATATAGGCTCCGTTTGGACATGTTTTTAAAAAACGTTTTTAATGTTCTTAAAGTTAAAACAATTAAAATATATGTTTGGATAAGATTTTTATAAAAAATTTTGAAAAATGTTTTACAATGATTTAAAATATAAAATATGGTAAAATTTAAATGAATCATTTAATTTAAAAATATTTTTATAAAATAGTTGTCCAAACGCATACTTACTTTTAAAAAACTTTCAAAACATTTTAAAATATTTTTTAAAAAAACATTTTTATAAAAATATTTTTTAAAAACTTGTCCAAACGAAGCCATAAAGTCTAACCAAATCATCAATTTCTTCTTCATCATCACTACATGCAACAGAAATAAGTTTCTCACAGATTTCCGCTCATTTTGCTTTTCCCACTTGACCTCCAAATTGACGAGCCAAAAATGCAGACTCCATTATAAGGTCCAAGTCCACTTGTTGGCCAGTAGAATGCAAACCAAGAACAACATAAAAATCATTTGGAGTCAAATGAATCATAATATCATCTCCAACAATCAAAGAACATAATTAATATCGAATTTATTTAATATGAAATCGAGTCTACGACTGCTGATAGCAAGTTCTGGCATGTCAAGTCAAATTCCAAATGGCGTATCCTTGATCCTACTCCTCTATTGTTGTCCTAGCTTTGGTTTAAGTTCTTCCATTGCATCTCTAAAACTAGTGGGGGAGCACCGACTATGGCATATTTTCACACTTTTCTTAGTTTGTGTATAATGAACAATCTTTATTTTTCAGCACATCTTGAACTCAATCAATAACATAAAAAAGTAAGGGTAAACAACATAATTAAGTAAACTAAAACGTGTAGTTATCAAAAATGCATTTTCATTGCCAATTGTAAAATAATTCAAATTGGGGCAAAATGATTCCCACATATTAATTTGAATTTTTGCCTAAAATCATACAGATGAGAGCATCACACAACTTTAATATATTATAAGTATATGAAATACAATATACTAGATTTATTTATGGATTGAATGAAGAGATAATGGCAGATAAGTTTATTGCGTGACGTAAGTTTTGATTTTATATTCAATCACTTGCACAGGTTGAAAAAGAATATGAAAAGGAAAATCGCTTGAGAGTTAAACTAACATCCGCAACCTTATCCATCTATGCCTTTTACTTTCTAAGTGGATAAACCTGTGCACTATAATACTGTTTATATGTGTGTGTGTGTGTGTATTAGATTTATTTTAGGTCATGATTGGATTCTTCACACACACACACACCTTATCTGATTTAGTAAAATTAAATTCGGTCGCGGAAGTCTGTACGCGCACTGTGCATACATATATATTGTGTATCTATATGTCTCACATTAATGCATGCCAAAGAAAGTGACTTTGGCATTGAATGCTATAATATTCTCGATTCACGAGAATGAATTCATATAAAGTATATGAACTAGTATAAATATTATTACGTATACTCGTCAATATGATTCTGCAGTCATTATGAATTAGATATATTAGACAATTACACCTCTCAAATCAAATGAAACAAAAATTTAGGTTGGCTTGAGATTTTTCGAACGATAAAATGGATACACTTGTTTGCTCAACCTACTTGATCGAACTAATTTAATTTGTCTACTCATAGTCGAAACTTTTAAATCATGAGGACGCGTTTGCCATGAAAACAACACTGTCCCTCTCTTATGATTAATGATGACTAGAAACTCAATCAAGTTTAAATAGTATTATAAGTTGACGAACTGCAATCAAAATTCTAGAATCAGTCTTGACTTAATAAACGTCATTTCATGCTATTCATACGTACACATCATGTATAGTATATAACTTAAATAATTCAATGGAATAGAAATGTAACAAAAGGCCAACTTGCACTAACAAAGTTGAGCACTTTGTATGATGATGAGTTTAGAATATGAAAAATGGTGGACCATTTATCTTCACAATCCAATCAGCATGCCTAGGGAGGCCGGGGAGAATGTTATTATTTAAAATCTGATATCTTCTTGTTGTTATTGTTGTTATTATTATTATTATTATTATTATTATTATTATTATGAAATGTCTCATCAAGACATGTAGTTGAGTTTTGATATTTATTATTATTGTTTTCTATGTAAATAACGTTCAGATTTCCGTTTCGACTGTAGCATATTACACACCACCTACAAATTAATTAAAGAATGCGTTGATCACTATCGATTTGAGAGAACACTAGGTTAAGTATCCAATCCAAATTAAATAATATAATTAATCTTAGTTAAGCCACCGGTATAATATCATAATATTACAATGTATATGGAATTTGCAGGATATGCCTAAAACAAATTGACTTGAGACATGTGTTATATTAGAAAATTAGATCGCAAAACAGAAAAGATTTTTTAATTATAAATAATTACTGAATATTTAATTTGGATACCAATCAACCGAGAGACGGCACTTGCAATGAAAGAATTCCCATTATATTCAAGCTAGGTAGAGAGAGTAGAAATACCCTTAGCTAGCTTGTCAATCATATTCGATTCTTCTACTTCTCCATCATCATCAGCAAATGAAAGATTGCAAATATTTGTTCGTGGGTGCTTGTTTCTAATTTCCTTTAAAGGTTTAATTATACTTTAAACTCGTCTCTCTCGTTTTCCTTTCTTTCCAAATACAAGGAAAGTGGTTTGTTTTCTTATCAGTTTTAATTGGTATTGTTTTGAATGTCAAAGAGGGCAACAAACCACGCATATATCTATGTTTGTATGCATTTTCATCATGTTTCTTATTTGATCTATGAAGCTTGAAGACCTTAATCTGAGATGAATAATGTATTGCGCCAAATTTCAATTATATATATGGCCTTAAAATCAAATCAACCAGGTGCCTCGACGACAACTCTTATGGATTGATTCTTTTTCTCATTGATCTAGCAACCAGAATTACTATTTCAAAACTTTAAACGGTTTAAGAAAGAATGAATTCAGCTGCCACGCAATTTGTGCCCACTAGACGGATGGGGTTATACGAGCCAATGCATCAAATGGATATGTGGGAGGATTTTAAAGGAAACAACTGTTTTGACATATCTCCTTCAATGATTCTCGACGTCGATGGTAACGAGGTAACTAATCTTAGAATGATTTGACATATATGTGCATGGATCAAGTCATAATATATATCCCACAAACTAAGCTGACTTATTCTCGTGTATTATGTTTAGTCGGAACACACGTCCCACAAAATGATCGAACCTTCAAATAAATGCGATGAAGAATCAAGCAGACCAGTTGACAAGGTAAAATTAGAATAGGATTTTCACTTATTGGGTTGATTTGTAAATTCTTGAGGGGTATATATATGTACATGGGAAATATGGCATGTAACTATATATCTCCTAATAGCTAGTTCGAACTGTATACTCTTCATCTCTTCTATCTGTACCTGGATATATTGGATATATATTCTGCTTTGAGCTATTGACATGATCTTAATTAAATCAGAGTTAGATTTATAGGTACTGAGACGACTTGCACAGAATCGTGAGGCAGCTCGTAAAAGCCGTCTGCGTAAAAAGGTAATAATGGTTAAATTCTATTATCTTTGACTGTTTCTGTGACATGCGTGATAGTGGATATTGTATCTGTCCCTCGATCTACAGGCTTATGTTCAGCAGTTGGAGAATAGTAAACAGAGACTAATTCAGATAGAAGAAGAGATTGAACGATCGAGGAAGCAGGTATATATATATATATATGAATTCCATTTAATTTTTTAATCTAATCTGTTAAAAGAAATAATAAACTCTCACTCTGTTCTTCAGGGTGTGTGCATAGGAAGAGTTTCAGATACAAATCTATCGCGTTCCTGTGGAAGTAGTACAAAGACAGGCATGTAGCTAATGAATCAAGAATTTTGTTGTGCACAAGTGTTGAAATGAATGACTTAATTATACATGAAAGTTGTACGTGGTTATATAGGTAGTGTTGCTAAATTTGAAATGGAGTATGCAGAGTGGGTGGAAGAACAAAACAGGCAAGTATCGGAATTGAGGAATGGTGTGAATAGTGGGATTGGAGAAGTGGAAATGCGGAGTTTAGTTGATATTGGGATGAAGCACTATTTCAATCTCTTCAAAATGAAACAGAGAGCTGCCAAGGCCGACGCATTCTACCTCATGTGTGGGGCATGGAAAACCTGCGCTGAGCGCTTATTATTCTTTTGGATTGGCGGATTTCGGCCTTCGGAGTTCCTCAAGGTTGTGGCACCAAATCTGGAACCACTAGAAGAAAAACAACGTGTGGACGTTTGTAATCTTAGACAATCGTGTCAGCAAGCAGAGGATGCTCTGTCACAGGGTATGCTAAAACTCCATCAGATTGTGTCGGAAACCATAGCTGATGTCGGCTGCGGCGATGCCATGGAGAAGTTGGAAGCTCTGGTGAGGTTTGTAGGCCAGGCGGATCATCTTCGTGGAGAAGCCCTTCAGCAGATATGTCGAATACTTACAACCCCCAAAGCAGCTCTCGCCATACTTGCCTTGGGGGAGTATTTTCAACGCCTTCGGGCTTTAAGTTCTCTTTGGGGTTCACGCCCCTATCATTAATATAATCATCTATATACATTTTCTTCTCTTTAATTTTCTACCGGCAAAATATTAGGAGTTTGATGATGCATGCCTCTCATACTTGTTTTTCAGATACACTGACATGCACCATAAATTAACAAGTTACTTTTTAAAATTTATCTCCATTTCCTAAATTGTTATTTTGATGTTTGATGAATTATGCACAGATACTGAATGTGTTGTTGATCAGTTAGCATTGCTGGAGTTAAAAATTATTTTCGAAAATTGGTTCAATGGTTCTCGTCTGACAAAAACCAAAAGCATTTTGAAAATTGGAATCTAGGACTAGGATCAAGCATATGTTTGAGTTTATGATAAGTCTATGTCACTAACATGTTTTCGGAATTGTTCTAAAATCAAGTTAATCGATTCTAATATCGGAAATTATTTTTAAGTTTTATAAATAGGGATTTTAGAATTAAAAGTGGTCGATTTTATTGAGGAAAATATATAATATTTTATGGGGTTTTTCCCTTTTTGTCGTATTTTGTTTATTTTTTAATTAAATAATATGAATTGAAGACATTTGTTAAAGTAAGGTATCACGCCTTTGCGATTGGCGTGATATCATAAATAATAATTTTTTAAAAAAATAAAGCAAGTCACGCCGTTTTGGAAGGCGTGACTTGCAAATTTTTTTTTAAATCAAGTCACGCCCATGCGAAGGGCGTGATATGTGTTTCGTCCGCCCATTGGAAGGGCGTGACATGCTTTTCACAGAAAAACGGTCACGTCCTGCACGAGGGCGTGATATGTGTTTCGTCCGCTTCCACTTCCCTCTCCCTATAAATTGCCACTTCCCTCTCTCTATAAATTGCTTCGTTTCGTTCAAATCAATCGCTCAATACTCTCAATTCTTTCTCGTAAAATAATTCTCTTATAATCCTTTTCTATTCCATTTTCCAATCAGTTGAAGACGTTTTTCTCAACAAATTTGTTCATCGATATTCATATCTCTCGCTTTCGTAATCATTATTCTGCTTGATATTAAAAGGTACGTACAGTTCATATACGTTAAACAATTATAATTATTATTCATATTGTTAATATTGTTATGATTATTATTATTATTGATATTATATGAATGTTATTATTATTGTTATTAGTATAGTTGTTATTATTATTGATACTAATATTTTTAATATCATGTGAGAAAACATAATCTAAGAGAGTTCTTTATAGATCGGCTTAAAAATGGCTTGTACCGGTTAGTCTCCTTGAAGGGCGTTGCTTTGTCTAAGGAGGTTGGATTTTAAGTGGCCTTAGCCCCTCCAACTACCTGAAATCACTTTTAGAGAATGTTAGTCCACAGTTTTTATAATGGAATTGAAATATTGTTAAAATATTATCATTAATATTATTATATTATTTATTATAAGTATTATTTAACAAATCATTATTTTATATAATATAGGATGTCATTAGAAACAATATTTATTTAAAAAAAATTAACTAATGATTTTTATTTAACATTAATTATTTTATGTAATATAAGATGTTATTAGAAGCAATATTTATTTAACAAATTATTTTATTTAACTAATGATTTTTATTTAACAAATCATTATTTTATTTAATATAGGATGTCATTAAAAGTAATATTTATTTAACAAATCATTTTTGTAACTAATGATTTTTATTTAATAAATCATTATTTTATATAATATAGGATGTCATTTAAAACCAATATTTATTTAACAAATCATTATTTCATGTCATATAGGATGTTAGTCCATAGCTTTTATAATGAAATTAAAATATATTGTTAAAATATTATTATTAATACTAATTCTGATTACCTTTTTATAGTATTGAACTGGGCATATCATTTGGTAACCTAATGATTTTAATTTGTGTAGGAATGAATAGTGTCGCGTTACTTTTATACATCGGTGGCAATGTTATTATAGAACATAATACGGTGCAATACAGTATTAGTGCGACCAAAGCAACCCGTGTTTCACGATCTATCAGTTTCCGTGAATTGAAGGAAAAGGTTCACAAATTGCTAAATATTGACAGTTCAAAATTTATTTTAAAGCTATCATCCAAATATTCCTTCAGTGAAAGGTCAAGGTATGTCGAAGCGCATTTTGAAATTGATGATGACAACAATTTACAGTTTATGTTGGATATTAATAACGAAATGCAGTGTATTGAATTATTTATCGAAATCGAACCTATTGATCGACATGTACATGTTGATGATCCCGAATCATATATTCTATGTATAACTGAAGGATTCAATGCAATGAGATTCAATTAAGTTGGATTTAATGAGGATGATAGTACATCAGCGGTTGCTTGGCATGGAGCAACAGATCAAAATCGTTACACTTCAGTCCATGATATTGGGGATTGGGATCAGTATGTCATACCCACCTCAGAAGAAAATGTTTCATGGTCATTTTCTAGTGCGAGACAATGTAGCTTTGTTGATGTAAATGAAGAACCACTTGATATTTTACAGAATGCACATATAGGTTCCTCGGTTGGCGCAATTCCACGTGATGTTGGCTTAGATCGTGCGGTCCCACCTATAGATCATGAGGAACACGGACCACCTGAGTTGTCATCAGATATTCATCTTGACGACACTGATAATCTACTGAGCCTGATCTATCCCTCGGTGAAACGGACGAAGATGATGGTAGAGATGTGAACGACAGATTTGATGATATTGGTTCATCTCATGTTGACGTAAGTGATCATATACATTCACCACATCACGAGGACTTGGAAAAGCATACGACGGGCTTACATCTGTACTTGTACATTAAATATTATTGTAAATCAGAACCAAAAATATGAACATATATACCACAAACATATGCAAAGTCATCAAAAAATACCACTAGAGGTTTGATGCGAAGGGGGAGTCAGAGGCGTTTGTGACGTACTTTGCCTCCACTCCGGGGCTGCAAAAGATTGCAAATCATCACCTTCATAACGATCATCACCTCTTCCTTGTCTCCGTCTAGTTGAAGACCTTGCATGATGTTGCTACTGCTGTGGTGTCTTTAGTGTCAACTCGTGAAGAAATTCAGCAGTGGCAATTGACTTCTTAAGTACCTCAATTAGATCTTCGCGCGGTAGATCCTCAATAGATAGGCCCTTATAGATATTTGCAATAGTTGATGTCATGTCTCTCTGTAATAAAATAATTAATATATATATATAGATAACCCAATTTGTTGAGAAACAAATGACTAACAAAGCACTTATCATAACACGCCTGAAATAAGCATCACCGGGTTGGTAACCAGACTCAAGTTGGACGGGATCAATGGGAGATATGAAACGTCGAGTAATCAAGTCATACCACGTAGCGTACTCATCTGTCATGCAAAAATTGACTGCATACTCGGTTTCCACAACAAGACTATGGCGATTGGCCCATGCATCCATCAACACCCTATGATGTTTGGCCCAGTCAAAATTTGGATGCCCATGCCGTGAGAACTCATGCAGATTATCACCATCGGGCGCCGGTCCTGGAATATGTTGCAACATGGCAAATTGTCGAAGGACTCGGTTCGGACGATGCCACACGACTATGTGGAAACAGATAAGTGGACACACCGATCGTCAAAGCATGAGATTTCTACATTCTACAGGTAATGATGAAATATCTGGAGCTTCTAGGTCGTAGATAACCCAATTAAACTATATGCACATTAAAATCATATTCAATTACAAAAGTAACAAAATGCATCGCATTTAAAAATTTTTAATGTAATATTTATCATGTAAATACCTGCTATCTCCCATTCTGTTGAGTACATCGCGAATGATTCACACACTATGTATTGGTGTATGCGTCCAACAGTATGTATGCTTCCGCCTACATGTACATTAAGTATGTTATGCATAAAAATAGAAAAAGCCTATCTACAGTTAAAATTATCACCTTGCACCATATGGTGGAATAGGAAGAACATTGTCTGAATAATTTGGATTTCATGGGACGCGATAAGATTATACCCCAGGCGATCAGGACAGAGCGGGATCATCCGAGACCATGCCCAAATCTGCAAAAAAACTAAATGTAATACAAATTTTAAAAAAATTAAATTGTAAATGAAGGATAAAATAAAACACTTGTAAGATATATAAGGGTCATGCTATTTCTTGTTTCCCTTGCATACATGCTCCGCACAACTCATGATAAAGAAATCTTAGCACGGCACTTGCCCAACTATAACTACGGATCCTCCTTATATCTCGTAGAAAGTTTAAGTACAACATTTTGACTACACAACCTTCGGAATCTGGTAGCATGCAACCACCAATTATCATCAAAGCTACACAACGTGTGTACTGTTGCACTTGTACTTCAGGGCTATAGTCGTTTATCATGGTTTGCATGCAATGTGCGTGCAAAGTAGTCAACTTAATAGTATTGGATCTAAAATTAGACTGCACTGGCACAAAACCTAACCAATCATAACAAAGACTCTGCCACACTGGGAACTTGTGCGATACATCAGTACCAATAATGGGCTCACCATCAACATTCAGTCCCCAAATCAAAGCAACATCTTGCAATGTGATTGTTGCCTCACCACATCTGAGGTGGAAAGTATGAGTCTCGTGGCGCCACCGTTCAACCAGAGCACTAATCAAGTGATTGTCGTAAATACAATTACCGCAACACAAGATATCGTAAAAACCCATCTCATTCAAGCATGACCGGACACGACGGTGAAGTACACCAGCTTTCCATAGATCACATTTCAAATTATCTGATCGACGAACTGTTAAAGTATTAGCTAAGTTGTTGGATTCAATGAAATTTGAGATATGTGATTCTTGTTGATAAAGCATGCAAAGATCTACAGGTCCTGCTTCTAATGACATTCTATATTACATAAAATAATGATTTTTTAATAAAAATCATTAGTTAAATAAAATTTTCTTCTGATGACATCTTCTTACATAAAATAATGATTTGATAAATAAAAATCATTAGTTAAAAAAATTATTTGTTAAATAACTATTTCTTCTAACGACATCATATATTACATAAAATAATGATTTATTAAATAAAAATTATTTGTTCAATAAAACTTTCTAATGACATCCTATATTACATAAAATAATGAAAATAAAAAATAAAAATCATTTAAATGATTTTTAAATAAATATTGTTTCTAATGACATCTTATATTAGATAAAATAATGATTTGTTAAATAAAAATTATTTGTTAAAGTCATATTAATGATATGTTAAAACAATAATATTAATGATAATTATTTTAACAATATTTGAATTTTTTTATAAAAACTATAGACTAACATTCTCCAAAAGTGCTTCCAGGTAGTTGGAGGGGCTAAGACCCACTTAAAAACCAACTTTCTTAGACAAAGCGACGCCCTTCAGGGAGACTTAGCCGGTACAAGCCATTTTTAAGTTAGTCTATAAAGGACTCTCTTAGATCATGTTTTGTCACAAAATAATTAAAATATTAATATCAATAATAATAACAACAATACTAATATCAATAATAATAATATTAATATAATACTAATAATAATAATAATCATAACAATATTAACAACATTAATATTCATGATTTGTTAAATCGTAAACAATATGAATTATATGTACCTTACTTGCAGAAAAAGAGTTATATGTACCTAAATTGCAGTTCAAATTTTTCTTTTACGCACCTTTAATAGAATTTTCACACACAAAATATCTACAAAATAGGAAACATGATATTAGTAGGTAGTATATAAAAAATCAAACATTAATATAATAAACAATAGAAAATTTATATTTACCTTATTTTCACGAGATCGGAGCTTTTTTAATATATCACGAAATAATGACTATGTAGTCGAGATATATAAAATTTGTAGAGAAACGAAGCCGAGATTTATAAAAATGATTAAAGAAACGTAGGAAGGTAGGAAATTGTTTAAAGAAATTTGCTGAGTTTTTGTTGCAATTGTAAACGAAAGTTGGGTTCAATTTATAGGCGAGAGGATGAAGAAAGCGACGCACGAGCACACAAATCGAGTCATTCACGCCCTGCAGCAGGGCGTGACTACTTTCTAAAAGCTGTGTCACGCCCTTTCAGAAGGCGTGACACCTTTAAAAAATTATATATACTAAGTCACGCCATCAAATCACGCCTTTGGGGAGGACGTGTTTTAGTTTGTCACGCCCTCTGCCACGGCGTGATACGGTAGTTTGTTATTTATATTGTATTTACATTGTTTTGTTTAATTTTTTTTAATTTGCTACAGACAATTAAAAAACCCATATAATTAGGATTTTTTGTGTTTAAATAATAGCGTTATTATATGTTACCTATAATTGTTTTTATATATGTTTACTCTTGTAAACTTGGATTGTTATTCATTCAATTGTGCTGAAAAGACTATGACGCAAGCTTACTTTGTATATCATTTAACCCGAGAGTTAAATTTATATGTAAGATAACAAAGTCCGTTACGTTATCAATAAGAATTACTAGGAGTTCAGCTTAGACGAGATCTAACTGATCGGTTTTGATTATATAAGTACTCTAGTTACAATTTTCCAATTTAGAAAGAAGGAAGAGATGTAGAACCATAGCTTCGAACTTCCAAAACAAATTCATATCCATAATCTTTTTATATGATCGCATTCTTTTTCAACAATTAATCAAACCTTGTTCCACACAAATATTTTTGTAGTATGAGAAATCATATTAGACTAAGACAAAGATTCATCAGGTAACTTAGTTGGTTTTAAAACTGTTTTTAAATGAGGAAATTTCAAAAAAATTCATTCACATCCCTTTAAACCATTTCTCATTCCTATCAAATATATTTAGTGTCAAAAAATCTTATAAAAAATTATAAAAACCTCCTTTAAAACAAACATTTGTTGCTGAGCTTTCTTAGTTATCATCTTTATTATTTATTAAACTTGAGTAAGTTTGTTAGGAGACGGTCTTATGAATTTATATTCATGCACGGTTCAAATCAACCTATGTACAGAGCAAATAATAATACTTTTGGCATAAGAAATACATTTTATTGGGTTAAGTGTGCATGAATGTGAGTAGTAATGGGACGAGTGAACTCCTAAAAAGCTCTCATGTGCCAGGCTACTAATGTTGCACCTTTTGACGTATAATACAATATCTCCTCGAAATGTTAATGTATAATACAATCTATCCTCGGAATTGGGTCGACAGTAGGGGCAAGGTAAGACTAATATCTAAAGTATAACACCAACAGTTAGACATACATCTTCACGGACTCATGGGCCTAAAAACGCACACAATAGATGCACTGTTAACTGCTATATGTATAAAGAAATAAAGTTATACATTGGCTAACATATATATTTTTTGACCTAATAATAAGCACTTGATCCTACATACTCTGTGAGACCCGAAAGATTATTGAATTAATTGAGTTAATTAATCGAGTTTTGGACAGACTAGATTTGGCGAGAATAGATTCGGGATGGATCAGCTTTGGGTTGGTATGCTTGGTGAGCGTATCGGGTTTCTATTTTGTGTGTTTAGAACAGATCTGGACAGTTGTAGAGTCCAGCGGGGTAGTATTCAGATTTGGAGAGTGAAGAAGTGCTAGTTGGTGGTTTCAGTTTCAGCGTTAGTTGATTGTAATCGAAGCTAGAGGTCAAATCTGGTTATCGCTAAGTATTTTGAGTTCGCTGGTGGTAATCTTGCGCGGGTAGCAAAACACCGTCGTTTAGAGGAAATCAGATTTGAGTTGCGTTAGTTGTTAGCGCTGCGTGAACCGGCCTGGTTCGAGAGTTTACTGTAGACCGAGTTCGGTTGTATAGACCGGAAGGCAATACGATGTCGCTTTGGATATCAGTGAACGCTGGTCAGTGTTGATATCAGATCTGGGTGTTTTGACTAGGAGCGATGCGACGCCGTTTAGAGAGACACGTGTATGTGTTAATGTGTTAGCGGTGCGACGTCGTTTGGTAGTAGCGCACTGGTTTAGCTTATGTTCCAGATCTGGAGTGATACTCAGATCTGAGTGGATATCAGCTTTGGGCTAGTGTTGTCGGTGGTTATTGTTCATCAGATTTGGGGAACTTAAGTTGTATATATAGAAGACTTTGACCCTTCGAACATGATATTATTTTTCCCGACACTTAGAAATATTTCCAGTAACCTTACTCTGTCGTGATACCCTAGTTACTATTCATCAAAACTTATCTTCTCCGATTGTCGACGGTAGAAGACTCAGATTTGAGCAAGAGTGGTTGCGCTGGTTGTTTTGTTTTCCTGTGTGTGTTTCAGGTTATCATGGTTTCTCAGTTGGACATGGAGTTAATCCAGCTGGTAATGTCCCGGGAGGTGGATAGAGTGTCCCAGTTATATATAGTATGTATATGTTATAATGTATTGTATTTATGTTGAGCGAGAGACTCATCATGGATCATTTGGTTTGTTGATTGTGAGTCACTCTATATTTGTATTGATGTTGGTCATTGTATTTGGTTTTCAGTTGTTATAAAACCAGTATTTTGGATATCAATGTATTTTTAACTTATGATTTTCTAAGTCAGGCCAAAGCGAAAAATTTTAGCCACTATTTTAATGCTTCCGCTATTGTTTATTGCGTGGTTAACTCTGTGTCGTGCACGACATACTCACACACTTTTGACGCAGCGGCGGATCCGGATCCCGCTCCCGCGGCTCAGTGGAAGTTTAAAAATTTTTGAAGCCCGGGAACGGTCAAAACACTAAATAATAATCTAAACATGCATAGGATGTTTAGAAGGTTATCTTGCTGGCGTCTAGGCACCTGGCTTCGACCAGTTTCACTAGGGAATTGGCCCTTCAACGGTTGAACGGCTGGATCAACGTCTAATCCAATCCATGATCGGAATCTCAACTCCTTCGTTGGTTTGCACTAGAAAACCAACGAAAGTTCGGTGAACGGGATATCCTCGTCGATACGGCCGGAACAAATTCCGACGATGGCGACGGACGACGACGACAGAGGGAAGGGAGGAGGAGAGCAAAAATATAATTGAAGGGGAGAGAGTTCTCAACCCAGATTATTAGTTGTCAATACAACTTTTGGTGCCAGTAAAATGAATCCCCCCTATTTATATATTTTCCATGGGCTTAAACCATGTTAATGGGCTTGGGTCGGGCCCAGGCCTAGGAACATTGGTTTCAAGTCCATCGTTGTGGTTTCATCATAATCACGATCGACGATCAGATCGGACCGATATGCACAGTTTATAAAACTGAACATTATGATGTGAAAATAATTTTTCAGATCACCTAATCCAAAGTAGCAGTTAGGTCCCTATAAGGTTTAAGGATAGTCATACTAGTACAAGTTAATTTAAGAAAATCAAATGTCACCCCCAGTTAATTTAGGAAGTCACACTTTCATCCTTCTTCTTACTATACTCAACAAATTGAGCTTAAATTCCGTACGAGAATTGGAAACCAGTACTTGTGTGACCCTCAATGGTTCAGGGATACATCTGTTCGTGGTCTCACAAATCTTTGTCACTCCAAAAATACATTTTCGGACTTGCCCATCGGATCATGATAAAGCGTATAGCAACATCGCCTCATGATCCCCTAGGTATCACTGATAGTGTAACGCCCCAAAAATCCATAGGACCACATTTGTGCATTTTACTAATCTTTTGGGCCATTTGGCAATTTTAAATGTTATGTGTCTGCTGAATTGTTGATATCAGCAGGTAAGATGCGCTGCGGCTGGTTCCAGCAGATGACTCCAAGGAGCGATGCACGAGCTGAATTTTAAATCGATTGGAAAATGTTTTAAGGAGGTGAAATGCTTTCTTTAAGAGAAGGTTTGGTGTTTTACAAATTAAAAATTTTAAATGTTATGTGTCTGCTGAATTGTTGATATCAGCAGGTAAGATGCGCTGCGGCTGGTTCCAGCAGATGACTCCAAGGAGCGATGCACGAGCTGAATTTTAAATCGATTGGAAAATGTTTTAAGGAGGTGAAATGCTTTCTTTAAGAGAAGGTTTGGTGTTTTACAAATTAAAATGATATGAAGGGAAGTTTACTAAATTTTAAAAGTGTGTCATGCTTGATTTCACAAGTAGCATGCCACTAATCCCTTTCATATAAAAACCTGTTTTCAAAGTAAGATTTTCATCATTTGCAAAGAAAAAGTTTTAAAGTGTTCTTCAAAGAAATT
>KQ990066.1:27246-119577 GCA_001598015.1 Dorcoceras hygrometricum | reverse complement strand
AGCAGGTACAAGTCTTGCGACTGGTGCTATTCCTTTGCGACTGGTTTTCTTTCAACCAGTTCCATTTTAACGATATATTTCCAAAGTCAAATTCGATACTCAGTAAAGTTTTAAAATGGGAAGCAAATGTTTAAAATGATGGAACCCGGATGATTTACAGGAATGTTTAAAGAAGAATTGTTAAGGAACAAAAGATGTTTTAGATTATGGCATAGATAGTTACGGTCACCAAGGAGAAGGGTGAGCAGTTGCCTAGATGTCGACTGCCCTTTCATATGAGCTATATGCTAAAACTGATATCGGGAGTCATTTTGATCAAAGTGCAAATTGGACCACATAGAACTTATATGCCATGATCAACTGAAAATAAAATTGAAAGAAATGAGAAGCTGGGCTATCATCCCCTGTTTCTACCATTGAATGTTTACTGAAATGTTTATGAAAATGACATTATATATTGAAGTTCCTTAATATGCATTGCACAGATGTCTGCCTGTGTTTTATGAAATTGTTACTACTCAGGTTTTACTTGCTGAGCCTTTAGGCTCGCTAGCTTTTGAAATGGTGCAGGTACGACAACTGGTGGAGGAACAGCAGGTGAAACTTGAAATCAGCAGATGGGTGGCGTTGTGTTTATCCAAGGCCTACGTTTTCCGTGTCTAAGTTGTATCGTTTTGAATAGATTGTACTGTATTATATTAGTAGCAACGGTTGTATATTTACTTAGAATAGCAGCTGTTGTAATCGAAATTGCAAATTATCAATACAAACTGTTTTTCCGCAAATATTTTTAGCAGTTAGCGCGCAACTTAAGTACCTGCTGATCCTTGAGCTCGTCGTTTGTTTTGTTTCTTTCAAGTTATAGGAAATACAGCCTATAGTGAATTATCATTTAGCCCTTCTTTTATTCGAAAATTTTTATTTACCCAATTCTCGTGGCCCCGTTTGGTTCGGGCGTCACAGATAGTGCCTGCAAGAACCAGTCTGTTGGATCTGTTTTGACAGATCCTAATTAAGTTTTGAATTACACAAAACTTATTATTGTGTTTCTAACAATTCTACTTAAGCGTACATGTTTTAGGAACGAAGAAGACGATCAGCAGCAGCTATATCTGTCCAGCAGGTGGTTCACGATATTATCGATCAGCAGTTGGTTTGGTATTTATGGAATCGGCAGTTGAATTAGCAATGGAGACATCCAAAGTTGAATCAGCTGTTCGTAATCAGGCGGAGGCCAAGTTGAATCAGCTGGAGCATGATGAACCAGCTGAAACGATGACAACCAACTGCAAGCGTTAAAGAGTATAGATGAACCAGCTGGTACATGTAATTGAGAAGCTTGCTGGAGAAATATATTGAAGAAGAAGATGAGCAAGTTACTGTTGACGAATCTGTTAGCAGTAGCATTTAAGAAGCTTATTGCGCAAAGAAGATAAGCTGATAAATATGTCCAGCAGTTGGTTCAATATAAAGAATCAGCAGTTGGTTTGGTATTTATGGAATCGGCAGTTGAATTAGCAATGGAGACATCCAAAGTTGAATCAGCTGTTCGTAATCAGGCGGAGGCCAAGTTGAATCAGCTGGAGCATGATGAACCAGCTGAAACGATGACAACCAACTGCAAGCGTTAAAGAGTATAGATGAACCAGCTGGTACATGTAATTGAGAAGCTTGCTGGAGAAATATATTGAAGAAGAAGATGAGCAAGTTACTGTTGACGAATCTGTTAGCAGTAGCATTTATAAGTACTGCTGACGAATCTGTTAGCAGTCGCAAAGATATAAGTACTGTTGATGAATCTATCAGCAGTCGCTATTCAAGAAGAAGAAGAATCGCTAGCTGGAGCTGGAGCAATGAAGAAGATCAGCTGGAGCGCTAAGTGTAAATGACATCAGCAGTGACGTCATCATTCAGCAGGAGCTACAGTGATCAGCAGGAAGCTATCAGCAGTTGAGTGGATGCGCAAGTTATTGAATCAGCAGAGAGCTTCAACCAGCAGTTGGCATTTGGAGGTGGCGATTGCAAAACGATGTCGCGTCAACTAAATGGAACGATAGCGTTTTGCATTTGCAATACGAGATCAGCAGATGAAGAGAAGCAAGATGAAGCGACGTCGTGCTGGAGATTCAGCAGATGAATTAGTTGTTGATGACATCATCGGTGACGTCATCATATTCAGCAGATGGTTTGTGAGACCAGTCGCAAGAATCAGCAGGTAGTTTGCATCCAGACGCAAGAGGAAGCGACGTCGTAGAGGAGAAATCCAGTCGCAAGCTACAGTGCAATCAGCAGATGCTATTTGGAAATAGCGATAGCAAAACGATGTCGTTTACATAAATTGATACGACAGCGTTTTGCTCTTGCGCTAAAGATTCAGCAGGAAGACTTTGCGTTGATTATTTCAGCAGTCGAAGCTACAGTGGATCCAGTCGCAACGCAAAGATTTCCAGACGCAGTATTTTGGAGCAACCGGTCGCAAGAAGATAAATCTATTGTTGTTGAAGAAGATTCAGGCTAAGCAAGTGTTAAAACAGACGCAAGCAACAGCTACATCCAGTCGAGAGCTTATTTGAATCAGCTGTTGCTATACATTCAGTCGCGAGATACAGCGTCCAGGCGCAAAGAATCGAAGAATCATCAGAAGCTTATAGCGGTCAAAGAATATACAAGTAGCGAAGCAGTTGACAACACACGAAGAGATATCAAAGATGGATGTCAACTGCTGAGCGAAATTCAAATGGCGAAAGCGACAAGAAGCCTGCAAAAGAAAAGGACGCAAGTACTGTTCCCTTGTCGGTACTTTACAGAGGAGCGTTGCACTAAAATAGAAAGAAGACAAGATAGCCATATGAAGCGCTGATCAGTTTTGGAAGCTATCCAACGGGAAGAATTTCTACAGAGGCTAGTATATTCGAGGCAATGCCAATTGAAGAAGTGTTCGAAGAAGTGTGAGAGAGTTCGTCCAGTTGAGAGACGACGTTGGTGCAACGTACATTAGAGTGGCAGAAATCATTGAATATACAGTGCAGCTTGTTAGAGCATTTCCCTCGTGTGTGAGAAAAACAGAGAGTTGAGCGTTCATTGTATCAATCTCACACACCCGGATTCATTCACATATGTTTGTGAATGAATTAGAAATATGTTCACAGATATCGTCCAAGCATGAAGACGTTAAACTCTTGTGTATGTAGTTAGTCACACAGTTGCGGCTGATGTGCAGTTATGAAGTAGTGGATCCTTCCGAGGTGGAAGAAGGGGAGATGTAGGATGTTGATATCCGAACTTCCATAAACAAATATGCTGTGTTGTATCGTGTTCTGTTATTCATTCAGCAAGCATTTACTTTAGCATTGCACTTTTATAATTCAGCACATCGCATTGCACGCATAAACAGAAATCAGCACTTGCTTAGCATCTTAGCATCGCATAACATTTCAGCAGCACACAAGCACAAGTCTCGAACAGATTTATGTTGCACATAAATCTGTTTGAGTTGTTTTAAAATATAGGATTCAGTTCTGGTATTTTCCGCATGATTTTTAAATCATACCAGATCTGTCTCCGGTGCTCTTCATCGTGTGATTTTAAATGTTCAAGAACAACGAGCTATTGCAGCTCAAGTGTATTAGCAGCGCAAAATTTTTAATGTCTTTTATCAAGCGCGGCTGCTAAGTTCCTTTGAAAAACAGGGACCATCACAGTCGATCATTGTTAGCATACAGTACGGTAGTGAGACGCCTATCATGTAGAGTCTCAATGATATTTCGAGTAGTGAGGGCTAATCTATACAACCAAGACCTCGAACTTAATCCACTCGATAAATGATAACCACTTGAAAAGTCCGAACGAGGGTAGTTCGATAGATCATCAGGTCACTATCCATCTGCATGCTCAGAACATCACTATGTTCCCTACCAATGAAACATGGTACTTTGCATCACAGATGCTAGTCTCAAGCTCGAGCGACCCTTATCCTCTTTTGGACGACCCAATCGACTAGGAACTAGTTTAGAATACACAGTGACTATTAGATGTGTTGCATGATAGCCATAAAATCCATTATCATATCTAACATACACTACAGTGCATTCAAGGTCTGTATCCAACAATTGTAATAATAATAATGAAGATAAAGAATGTCATAAAAGAATGCGAATTTTATAAATAAAGATCGTTATACATAGAGACAACAAGAACCCACATGTCACAAGTTGACTAGTTGGACACCTACTCTAACATACACGATACTTATATTTCATTATATACTAATACAAATTTCATAAACATGGTCACACACATTATGGCTTCTTTTAAAAAACAATATAAAAAAATTCAAATTTCTAAAATATTACAAAAATTGTGTCATTGCAAAAATATAACAATCAGGGTTTTAAAGTTCCGGATTCTAATTCATCCGCTGAAAATTATCCACGAAATTTGCAAAAGCTGAATCCAAGAAACTTGCAAAAGCTGAGCAGTGTTTAGTTCAGAAGTTGAAGAGAAGTTATCAGTTCAGAGTTGAGTATAACATATCAGTTCAGAGTTAAGAAGGACAAAGATCAGTTCAAGTTGAGAAGAGCATTGATCAGTTCTTTTTCATCGAACTGAACTACTCTTCTCAACTCTGAACTGATAACCACTCTTCTCAACTTCTGAAATGATCACTGCTCTTCTCATCTAAACTGATCAGTGCTCTTCTCAACTTCTGAACTGGTTGCTGCTCTTCTCAAGTTCTGAACTGATCTCAACTCTAAACTGATCATTGTTCTTCTCAACTTCTTAACCGATCACTGCTCAGCTTTTGCAAATTTTCTGTATTCAGCTTTTACAAATTTCGAGACCGTGACACGTTTTTAAAAAAATATTCGTGGATAACTTTCTACGTATGAGTCAGAATCCGGAACTTTAAAAACACCTGAATTGTTTATTTTTGTAATATTTTTTAAATAATTTTTTTATATTATTTTTTCTAAAAAGCCCACACATTATGTATATGGTTTTATGAAACATTTTAAAATTTTATATTGTTTCATCAATTAATGGCATAGTTATTTTATATATTATATAGAAAAAAAAATTATGGTTTGTTTTGTTCTCTGGCATATGGTCAAAATTGTAATTGAGATATTTGTTCTTCGAAAAAATTACTCAAAAGTATAGATTTGATTTTGCTATTAATATTGAAAATTTGTTGTTATGTATTTTCAAAATGATCCAACTAAATATGTTAATTGACTTCGTCAGTAAGTTGAAATGAATTTTAATAAATTATGAATTTTTAATATTGACTTATTTGTAATTTTAATCTAATTGATAAAAACTATTTGTTTTGATTTTAAATAGAATTTTATACAAAGAAGTTACTAACATTTAAATACTGTGACAAAGAAATTGAAAAGTATTATAATAATAAATCTATTGAAAAGCACATCGCTTCTACGTATCTAATTCTTCCAAATCGGAATACTTTCACTAAAAGACTTTTATTTATACAAAGTTGTACAAATCCATTCAGCTGGAACTTACAACACCGCCGAACTGAACTCATAGGCTCAACTCTATTCACTTGTTTAATGTCTCTGCGATAAAAACTGCATACCCCAAGTTTAAGTTTTCGTACTAAGACGGAATTGATATGATTTGAATTACATTCATTCTAATATGTTTCGCTTAACTCTCAATATATGTAAGTGAATGTGTGTGTGTGATGACTAATCTATTTCAGCTCTTTTTACTGCCTCTAAATTATTGTAGACATGTCGGAGAATTAATCAATGTGAACTATTTCAATTAAATTTTCGAGTAATGCTTGTTTAAACTGCTTTGTCCGTCTGATCTGATAGCCTGTGATGATCTGATATAGACTTCGCTACGATCTGTTCTTCAATTAAGATCTTCCCTTCTTATGTGAATTGAGCTGTCGCTAAGCTCCGACCAGATCTGTACACAATCCCACACTGCTCTCGTTCACCGTCTGCTCTGAACTCTCTGCTGATCTGATCTGCTTATTAAACTGATCTGAGTTGATTCTGCTCTGAGCTGATCTACACTTCTTCTCGACTGAGCTCAGTTTTTCATTTATACCGTACAGTTCTCCAGCTCTCAGCTCGGCTCTGAACTGATCTGATTTAGTTAGACTTGCGCACATAATTAAACTTTAGAAATCAAATAACAAGTTTTATGTTTATCAAAAGAAGATCTGATCTGTTTCACATATATAACATATATGTTTGGATAAATTTTTTACAAAACATTTTTGAAAATATTTTAAAAAATGTTTTTTTAATTATACTTATTGAAAAATAAGAGAAACCCGCTTTTTGATGGTCTTTGCGTAAAACCAAGAATCTATTATGTGGTAAATTTAGAAAAATCAGGTCTGACCTCTACATGAGTTATTTTTCTAAAAATACACCATCGTCCAAACACATTTTAACTAAGTATTTTTATAAAATAGTTCCATATGCATATTTATTTCTAAAGTTATTTTCAAAACCTTTTGAATTTTTTTTAAAAAGACATTTTTATAATAATATACTTTTAGAAAATTCGTTCAAAAGAAGCTTAAAACTGGCTAACCCTATATGCACACACATTATTGAATATATATTGCTTGGTCCTAACTATAACATTATACGGTACTCCAATCGGAAGCCCACTTCAGTTTTTAGAAAATTTGGGCTTCAAGTCTACTCCGTAGATTTTGGTTTTTGTTTTGATTCACAATCTCTCTTCGTCTCATCTCCATCTTCTTTCTCATTCTCTCACGCACAACGCAACACAACTCAACTCAACCCAACCCAACCCTAGAGAAGAGATCGCGAGAACTAGAAATTGAAAATGGGAGCTAGTCGGAAGTTACAGGGAGAGATCGATCGCGTTCTGAAAAAAGTTCAGGAGGGTGTCGATGTATTTGATAGCATTTGGAACAAGGTTGCTTTCTTAGACAAGGCTGTTTTCAGTTTTGGATTACTATATTAACTTTGGACTTCATTTTTTCTTTTAGGTTTATGATACTGATAATGCCAATCAGAAGGAAAAATTTGAGGCCGACTTGAAGAAGGAGATAAAGAAGTTACAGCGATACAGAGATCAGATCAAGACTTGGATACAATCGAGCGAGATAAAGGATAAGAAGGTAAATATTCTGTTTAAGAACGAGAACGAAGAACGAAGCTGTCTGACCAGTGGAAACTTTTTGTTTTTTAACTACTATCTTAAACTTTTCTGCTGGTGCCTGGTTCAAGAAATGTGCTTCTCATAACTATTATGTTCATATTCATGCTTCTGCACTACTCACTGTTTTTTGTCCATGTTTTTTCTCTTTTTCATTTTGTAGTAATTTTACAAGTTGTTATCTTCAGTTGTGTAGCTAGGATTAATCATATTGTCATCTTGTTGATTGCGTTTTTCCTGCTCTGACCAAGGATTTTCTCTTTATAACTGTTGACGTAGGTTAGTGCCTCTTATGAGCAGGCTCTAGTGGACGCTCGCAAGCTTATTGAGCGTGAGATGGAACGATTTAAAATTTGTGAGAAAGAAACTAAGACAAAAGCATTCTCCAAAGAAGGATTGGGTCAACAACCCAAAACGGTAGGTTATGTTGCTCTGGAAATCTTGTCTTTTTTCCTTTATTCTGAAGTAATTTATAACTAGGGTTTTGTGAAATTTGTCTGTTCTTGTCAATCGATTGATTTCAAATAGACTTCTGATGCCATCAGTGAAACGCTTTTACCTTGGATGTTGGTGAGGATCTACCTCTTTGGTGTAATATGAAAACATAATCTAATGGTGTAGTTTTGATGAGCTTGGACGAGCTTTCTGATTGCATGGCCGGTCTGTTTTAATCAATATACAATGCAAGTCCTGTTCTCATGAGTTTGGAATTTTTTAGTTTCTGACTTTTCCAGCATGTATATGTGGTTTTCGCTTTTGCTGTAGGATCCGAAAGAAAAGGCTAAATCAGAGACCAGGGATTGGTTGAATAATGTGGTATGCTCTTGAGTTTTTTCTTGTTTGCCCTTACCTGAGATTCTATAATCCTGTGAGGTTGAAGAATGCGAAGCTAATAGGGATATTTGGTCTTTCATTTAATTTATGGAATCCTCTCTCTCTCTCTCTCTCATTATTTTGCAGTTATCGTTGCATTGCGGTCATTTTTTGGTGCAACTACTTATGTACGTCATCTGAAGTACAATAATTCATATTTGGTGTAAAGGAATTGGGATTATGTTTGAGAAGTGAATCTTTAGGTGTCCATTTCCCTGCAGTTTCAAAGGAATTGACAATTAGCGACATAAATGGTTTTAGGAAGGTTTATTCAGAATTTGAAACACGTCGATTTATTTTCTCAATTATTGCTTTCTTTTTTGACATGTATTTTTTAGCGTAGTTTGCATGTCATTGTTATCATTTTAGATAAGTTATGGATATTTTATAATTGTCTTGAGGATGCGTGTACTGCTTTGCAAGGTTGGTGAGCTGGAAAGCCAAATAGATAGCTTCGAAGCGGAAGTAGAGGGTCTTTCTGTTAAGAAAGGGAAGGCAAGGCCTCCCAGACTGGTATGTCATTGTGATTGAGGAAAGGCTCCTCGCTCTGCAGCATACACTGTTCGCCTCACTATGTTAACTTTTAAATTTCTTAGACGCATCTAGAGACATCCATTTCTCGGCATAAGGCGCATATTATGAAGTTAGAATTGATTCTAAGGCTATTGGACAACGATGAATTGAGTCCAGAACAAGTCAATGATGTAAAGGATTTCTTGGATGACTATGTGGAAAGAAATCAGGTATTCTAATCCGAAAAAAGCTGTTGTTTTCTCATTTCAACCTTTTTTGTTTAATAATCCATGATATCAACCTGTTTTCCCCTTAGGATTTGACTTGTTATGAGGTTTTATTTGTTTCTCATCTTTCAAATGGGAAAAAAAAGTCATCCATCCAAACATCTTGTGTGGTTTATAAAAATGTTTAGATTAAATGGTGTTGAAAACTTTTTGGCAGGAGGACTTTGACGAATTTAGTGATGTCGATGAACTTTACAATTCGTTGCCTTTGGACAAGGTTGAATCTCTTGAAGATCTAGTGACGTCTGGTCCTTCTAGTCTTGTGAAGGTTTTTTGACTTCTTCTCTTGCTGCTTATCTTTTATTTCTGATTTACTTTGGTGATTTAGTTTCTCAATAATCGGTTTGTAATAGGCAATTTAATGCCCCATTTCAGATAAATTTTTACGTCTGCTGGGGCTATTGGTATTCATTGCTAACCCACCCCGTCCTCACCTGTCACTATCTCTATATTATTATACAAATGACAATACAATTCATATCACAATCGTGAAACAGTAGTTAATGTTTTTATCATTAACCTTCGTTTCCCATTTCTTTGATAAGAGTGTGAGAATTTATGCTGTCAAGTTTTCATATTTTCTATTATGTTCAGAGTGTCAGTGCCTCCAGTACGGGTTTAACCTTAAAATCTTCTTTGGCTGCAGCACCCTCTCCAGCTCTGGTATGTACAATTTTAGTTCTCTCTTACCCACCTCTCTCGACATTCTGATGGGGTCCAATTGAGGAATGATTTTGATTTCAAACTGAATGTGTTATACTGCTGGCAAACAAAACAATTTGGTTGCAGTTATTTAACAATTTAGTGTGCAGAACCATTCAGAGTATTATAGGACAACTTGCCAGGTCTAGGGTATTTACAAGCTGAACCGAACCAACATGTAGAACAAACCAAACCTGTAGTTTGGATCTGTTCAGTCAACCATGTTTTGGATTGGTTTTAAAGTCAGCTGAACCGAAATAATTTGTTTGTGAAGTTGTGAGTTTCTTGGATATAAAAAATCATCCAAACTGATTAAATGAATATAAAATAAATTTCATGAAGTTAATATGAGTTTTTTGGATATAAAATATTTTATGATTTTGGTGTATGTTATGTTACTAGCGAACTTTGTGAAGAGTCCAATTACATAGATAATTTATTTGTTGCAGATCTAAGTCCAAATAAACATTTCCATTGTCTTAAAAGATTAGGCTTTTAAAATTTTTGTAAATTGCAATAATCTGTAACATGTCTAGGTACTTAAAGTCATGATAATTATAATCTATAATCAAATAAATATTCACATCACGTCTTTCTAGTTTCAACTCCTATCTTTCCAATTGATGACCTCATCCACTAATTAACTATGAAACACAAAACTTAAAATTGACAATCCAAACCGAAATTTTCTGGGTTGGTCGGTTATTACTAATATTTCATAGTGTTGGTTTGAAATTTTTGAAACTGATATATATGCTATGGTTGGATTTTTATCCAAAACCAAATCAAACCGTAGTTAAACACCCTTAGCCAGGTCTAACCTTTTGACTCTGTTTCCAGAGTGAATGGTTCGGCTCTCTGAACAATTAGGAATTTTGAATATATTTTATTGCAGGGTTTGGTATTTCGTTCTTAAATCTGTTTCCTTACCCCAGAATAAAATATTTTTTATTCCTTCAACCACTTTCCTTACCCCAGAGTAAAGTATGTTTTAAAACCATTTCGCCCAAACGTCTATTTTTCATTTCCTACACTTTCCACATTATTATTACATTTAAGCCGAGTTTTGACCACTCCCAAAAATGTTCTACCTTTCTGATCTGTTTAAATCTAAAATTTCTCTACCAAATCCTTGTAGTACAATTATCAATTTTTTAAATATTTATTTAACAATATTAACCTGAATTTTTTTCATGATTTGGCATAATTACTACTTTTGATCTCCTAAGCCCTGTTCAACAAAAAAAGGTATTTGAAGTTTTTTTCAGTTTCGGATCTGTATAGCGACTGAGGTTTTATTTTCTGCTGATTTGTCTCTTGACTCCCTTTTTGAGTGGGCTTCTTGTCCAATTTTTGTAATTATTTAATCTTTCCTAATATGAGTTTGTTTCTATATAAAAAAAGATATTACAAAATCTGAATAGCTGTGATATCAGAATAATCCAATAATTTTCCCCAAATACATGAACGTATGGACAATCTTGATTTCTGTTGGCATTTTTAATGGCATTTATTGGTACTCTTGGAATGATATTTTTCACTCAACATCAATTGCTGTTTCCTGTCCATTGAGGATATTCCCTTTTACATTTGAGGCTATAACACAGTTTAAGGAAAATCTGATTCTAATCCGAAATTTGGAAATTATTTTGATTCAAAATGTGAGAACTTGCCCTTCAAAAGCACCTTATGAAATGGAAGTACTATTAATCAATTAGTCGATAAAAATTGGACATGTAGTGCCTTTTTTTTCTTTTTTGATTTACATTATTAACTACCAAGTGTACGTCTGCTTTAGTTACTATGAACTTATTTGAGCTTGAACTTGGATTCTGAGGCTGATTTTGTTTTAGATGTCACTTGGTGCATAATTTATATAATCACATAACTTTGTTCATCTCTTATTCTCATTTTGGTGGTTCTTTTTAGTTGTTTCTTTTTTAGCAAAAGGTGCTATTCCATGCTATAATCCTAAAATCATAGGTAATGTTTGTCTTCAGCAATAAATGATCTTGAAGCATCATGAGAGTTGGGTACTAATTTTATTTTTTTACTTTTTTTATCTTCTGTGGACTTCTGATTTAATTCCTTGGGGTTTCAACATCTATTGAAATAGTCTTCGTAACCGGACTGTCATCTCCAGGCAACGTTATCTTCCTCTCAACAGGTTGCTTCTGCTCCAGACCAAGTAGGACGAAACAGCTACCTCAAGACAGTAATTCAGATGCAGTTGCAAGAACCCCACCTCCTAAGAGTAATAATCTTAGTTCTTCTGCACCCCAAACACCCGCCGCTAGCCATGCTACTCTTGGTATCAAGTTGTTTGAGTTTAATTTTGTGAGGATCAGTCCATCGCCAATTATTCTTCCCTGAGTTCTTTTGTGCTTTTGACAATGTAGGTGTTGCCACTGCCTCATCTTTACCAACTGTGTCAACTGCCACCGGTGAAGAGGATATCAGTAACTTCTCCAGTGGCAAATCATCACCTGCTCTAACCGAAACTGGACTAAGGCCTATCAGTCGAGGTGGTCCTACTAGTCAACCATCTTCGACAATTGCTCTTAGTGCTGGCAGCACGATTTCTAACAATGGAGCCCATAGTGCAATGCCGTTGGCTTCTGAAATTGGGAAATTAAATATCTTGGTATCTGATGACCGATCAGCAAGTAATGGAATGACGCAGCCTATTACATCTCCTCTGAGTAATAGAGTAATCCTGCCACAAGCTTCCAAGGCAAGTGATGCACTTAGCACAAATGATGTAGGGAGTGCTGGTGATTCTGCCGTTATGGGTAGTAGAGTTTTCACCTCTCCTGTGGTTCCTGGTATGCAATGGAGGCCTGGAAGTTCCTTTCAAAACCAAAATGAAACGGTATGTAACAAGTGTTCTGTTCATGTAACGGGCAATCTTCACGGTTTTTTTAAAGCTTTAATCCTCACACTCACTTCTTTTTGGTTTTTTTCCTTGATGGTTTAAAAATTTACCGTAGCCATAATTTCCTTTGTTTTGTACCATTTGTGACTTTAAAGTTCAATTTTTGCTGGTCTGACACAATATGAACTTCACATCAAGACTTGGAGCCATGAATTGACCACAATAGTGAAACTTGGCCATGTAAACTTTGGATTTCATACTTAACAAAACCAAAGTCCAGGGGTTGTATTTTGTCTAACATCAATTCAGCAAGGATTGGTTTGTATCTGAATTGTTTAGTTTTCTAAATTCAAAACATACAAATCTACTGTGTTCCTTTATCTATTACCTTTCCTGTTACCATCGACCATCCACCCCCTGTTCTTTAACACTCCTCATGCACGATGTTACCTGTTGGCTTCTGCTGAAAGTAGCCATTATTGCTGTTACCACCTTACTCTACACCCGATGCCATTTTTTCTCATTTTACCTGTTTCTCTCTGTCTCCGTTTGTTAACATCTATAGGAAGCTTTTTTTAAAAAAAAAAAAGAAAAATGAAATTGACATAAAAAACCACTAAATGCTTTTTTTTTATCCATAAATAACAATCTAGAGCTCATTAATTTGGTAAGTTTAATTTTTTTTGTCTGATATACTAGTTGTTATCTTTATATGTTGATATGTGAAATTTAAAGTTGACTGTAAACGACATTATTTTGGATCGATCTCTTTTGAATGGAACTTAAATGTAACCCATGCATTTTCTCTTACCTTTTTGTGCTAGCTACTCACATGGAACACACACACGCACGGACACACACACACACACACACCCCTCTCTCATCCGCACATTCTCAATTGGAGAAATTGCCCCCGTTGGAATAATGTCCTTAATCTCCAGGGACAGTTTCGTGGTAGAACTGAGATTGCCCCTGATCAAAGGGAGAAGTTTCTACAAAGATTTCAGCAGGTGCAGCAGCAGAGTCAGACTAACATTCTCGGTATGACCTCTCTTACTGGAGGGAAACAATACTCTGCCCAGCAGCAGAATCCACTCTTGACACAGGTGCCATTCCCTTCATATTATTTCATGATTTAACTTCTCTTTTTACAGTTGCTAGTACCTAGTCATTACACACTGTTACTGTGCATGACGTTCTTTGGATACAACACATTGAGAATCTTTAATTTTTGTGGATTTTCCAGCTGAGACGAACATCATTTATGGAGTTGACCACATTTGCATAATTGGTTATAACGTTTATCGTGAAAATGTGAATTTTTGGACCTGTTGTGGTGTCCTTTTATTTAATTACATTTAAGTCTAATAGCTACTCCTATACCTTCTCGTTAATGAATTTTGTGATATCTTGTTCTGTCTTACATAGTGCCGATTGATATTTTTTGGTGTCTGGCAACTTCTTTTGTATCTATATTTGTTCATGAATTGAAACCATTTTTGACCTGTTTTATTTTCTCTTTTCAGTTTAATGCTCAAAGCTCATCTCTCTCGCCTCAACTGGGATTAGGAATTGGAGTCCAAGGTTCTGTACTCAATGGCGTTGCATCATCTGCCTCACAGCAGCCGCCAAGTGCAATTCACCAATCAGTTAATCAGCAGACCATGATATCCACAGCATCTAGGGAAGCTGGTAAGATCGTGCATACTTCTTTTTCACCTAGAAGATAACTATTTTTGTATCTGCTAATCATTGGTATACTAAACTTTGGTTAAAAGTTCTGAAGTTATGGAATTCTATACATCTGACACTGTGGTTTCATCCAAACATTATTGAAGAAATGAGCAACTAAATTATGTGTGTTGGTGTATGACTAATAAGATGAAGTCCTTTCCATATTATACGTGCTTGTGGATGTTTTTTTTAATCTTTGGTTCAGTCTCAGTTCATATTACCCGAATTTAAACAAGGAGTAAAAAACCCCTATCTAATTGTTCGCTTTTGCTATTTGTGTGCTATAAAAATTTCTATATGTAGAGAGGTAAGGAATACTACGGTGCAGAATATGCTTACTGGACACATTTCTGGTGGTGCGCTATTAAAAATTGTCAACATAGTCTGGACTTATGTGTCCAACATTTAGATCACAAGATTCCATTATCTTCCGTGTTTTAGGTCATCCATAATATTCTCAAGCTTGCATCTCTATAATATTATTTTCGTATGTAGAAAGTGGTCTTACAAAAGCCGAGGAGTTACAGCAGCAGCAACCCCTAACTGAAGATTCATCAGCAGATTCTGCCACTAATTCTGGACTTGGAAAGAGTCTTGTGCAAGAGGATGAAGTTAAGGCTCCCCACACCTTGGACACCTCGGTATGTGTGCAAACTTTAATTTATGTTACATATGTGGATGTTTTGTTTTAATTTTTTTGTTGGAGCATATTGACTCGGAAGTGGTGAAATTTAAGTTTAATGTTGGATATGATGTTGTTTAATAGTGTTGATAGTTATGCCACCTTTAACCTCCGACACTTGTGAAGATAAAACACTTCAGTTTGTTCAAGTTGAAAATTATGTTTTTCCATGTTATTTCCAGAACTAGTTTCATCTTGATAATGTCATTCTTGGTATGTTTAGTTGTGATCTGTTAATCTATTTACTTAATAGTCCATTCGATTAATCTCCTGTTAATTTGTTTACAACCAGGCTGCTGTCACAGTTCCTGAATCTTCCCAGGTGATGAGGGATATTGACCTATCTCCAGGGCAGCCGATGCAACCCTGTGCATCTACTGGAAGTCTTGGTGTGATTGGTCGAAGAAGTGTATCTGATCTTGGTGCCATTGGTGATAATATAACTTCGTCAACTGCAAATTCTGGAGGAATGCATGATCAATTATACAATTTGCAGATGCTTGAGGGTGCTTTCCACAAGCTTCCTCAACCCAAAGACTCAGAACGTGCAAAGAGCTATACTCCAGTATGCAACCATCTCATACTAGACGTAAATTTTTGGCTCGATATTCTGTTCACTTTCCAATGCTTTGTTTCATTACATACAGAAACATCCTGCTGTTACCCCGCCGAGCTATCCTCAAGTTCAAGCACCAATTGTTAATAATCCTGCTTTCTGGGAACGGCTTGGTTCTGATACTTATGGAACTGATACACTCTTTTTTTCATTTTATTACCAACAGGTTTATTGAAAAAAATTTTTCTTTAGGAATTCCTTCTTGTTGTCGTGATTAAGTGCTCTTATCTTGTTCATTATCGGACCCTTTTCTGCAGAACACTTACCAACAGTATTTGGCAGCCAAGGAATTGAAAAAACAATCTTGGAGATACCACAGAAAATACAACACGTGGTTCCAACGACATGAAGAGCCAAAAGTTGCCACAGATGATTTTGAACAGGGGACATATGTGTACTTCGATTTCCATATAGCCAATGACGAACAGCATGGATGGTAGAACTCTTTCTATTTTTTTGAGTTTGATTGAGATTTAGTTCTTGACAAGGAAGTCAATCACTGACTAAGCAAATTCAGCTTTGAATTTACAACTGTTTTTACATTATTTCGCAATTTGAGCTGTGTCTGATATTGATGATTGCATTCTTGGGCTCAAATCAGGTGTCAGAGAATTAAGACGGATTTCTCTTTTGAGTACAATTATCTTGAAGATGAACTAAATTAAGCATCTACCTCCATGGTCGCTCACCAGGTTTACTTTTGGTTTTGATCTGTATCTATATTAAGTAGTGCATAGATGTTCTGTTCTATGTCAGCACCAACCTTAATGCCATTTCTGCTTTGGAACTCAGGTCTAACTGCAACTTCACTTGGCTTTGGGACATTTTACGATGACTGTAAGAGCTGATCCACCTTAGTCTACTGTATATATAAGGTGTGAATAGGCTGTTAGGTGTTGGATTCGTTCGGGAATCACCACTCTTTCTGGCTGAGTGAATTATCATTGTTTTCCTCAGTGAGTTTTTGTCTCGGCAATGGTTTGAGAGTGACGATTTATTCTTTACTTGGTTCTGGAAATCAAGAGAGTGTCGAGACGCTTTAGAATTAGATTTCTTTTTTGCAATTTTTACGTCAATCTAACTATTAGAACCGAAGTAGTGAATAATTGAGATATCTTCAATTGTTATCGTGGATTATTATATGAGGTTCAAATTTCTTGCTTTTGCGGTGGAAATTTTGATGATACGAGAGGGTTTTTCTTTTTGGATAGAAAATCTTAATACAAAAAGAATGTCAACCAGTCCTCATTATTCGGTCAAACTTTCTGAGATTTCGAATGAAAGTTTTGCAGTCTTACCTAATAGCATACCATGTCACGTGCATCTAACCTTTCCTAACAACGCAAATGGAGAGTGAAAAGCTAATATTAAATATTTATTGTTTATAAGTTTCTCTAAATAATATTAAATTTCTAAATTATAAATATAAAATTGTTTATACCAATTTGATATCTTGGACAAAAATCTTATAATGCGAAATATATTTGCATCTGAAAGTTGATTAAAATAAATTTATTCAAACATATTAATTACTTTTTTTTAAATAAGATCACACGTCTTATGATTTCGTGAAACTACTGATAAGATATAAGAGCTTATATATTGGTTTAAATAAGTTTTTAATCTTCAAGTCAGGTGAGTTTTTTTTTCGACCAGTAACTTTTAGTCCCCTAAAATAAAGTGAAAATATTTTTTATGATAAATCATTTTCTCTCTCTTCTATCATCTTTCATATTTTCCTTTTCAATTTTTCAATCGAAAATTTACCATTTATCATTTCGTTGTACTTTACAATAAATTGTGATGTTTTAAAAGAATGAATTTTAACCCAAACCCGGCTAGTAGTTTTTTTCTACCTATATATTTTATCGTAATACTTTATTTTATGTGCTAATATTTTGATACCTACTAGGTCTGTACTATTTCTCCTTAAAATTGAGCTAATTTTAGAAACATCATATTTCCTGAAAAACTTCTCCACCATCGGACTCTGCTTCGTAAAGGACCAATAGTTCTTGAACACACTACCCAAATACTGGCCAAATATTTTGAACAACGAAATCTTGAAGTAGCCAAATAACCAATCAGGCAAACTCTGGAGAAAATCTTGTAGCAGTGTAAAGATCACCTTTCAATTGAGGCTTTCTTTATAACAGCAATGAAACTCTAGCTCACTAAATTAAAATCAAATAACACAGGAAATGTCTGCGTTTATAGAGAAAGCAACGAAATACCTAAACAACCGCCGGCAGGAAGAATGATACAGCTGTAACTACACAATTAATACAAACCGATCATATAAATTTTATTTTTTTACCATGGACAAACATCTGATGCTAAACGATAAAGTAAAGTTGTCCTAGCTATAATGCCGAATATAAAAAAATTCTGAGAGTTCTAAACTCATCAAAACTGGTGATCAAATCGGAGATTCTAAATTAATCAATAAATTAAGCGGTATCCCTTTACACAAAAATTGAAGGGAAAGAAACTAGACAAAGAATTAGCCCAAATTAGAAGGCAATGGAAATGGACCAATTAATTTTTTTTGAAGAAAAAATAATAAACAATACACGTCACAAAGAATTCCATGGCACATGTACAAAATCTCACACTGTTATTGAGGAGAGTTCTTCAATAACTTGCCTGATATTAGGCCTTTCATTCACAGGAAGAATGCACCTCAGTGATACATCAAGCATGTCATCGATGGCTTTCGACTGCTCTTCTCCACTTGCGATATCTCTGTCCATACATTCCATTCCACGTCCTTCTTGGTTATACAGACGAACCCAATCAGTAAGATCAACAGCTCCAGATTGACCTGATATGATATCACCGGCACTTCTGCGGGTCAACATCTCCATCATGATAACACCAAATGCATAAATGTCAGCTTTACATGATGGGATGGGTTTGGCTGCACTGGCTAGTTCTGGGGCTCGGTACCCAAGAGCTCCGAGATTAAGTATCTGCTCTGCAATGCCTGCAGTTGTCATTAGGCGGTGGAGGCCATAATCAGTTAGCCGAACAACGTATTCTGGGCCAGCTAAAAGTATGTTCGTTGGTTTTAGGTTTCCATGAGGCTGGCCTCTGTCATGAAGAAACATAAGACTACGAGCAACATCCACTGCTACTTTCAACCTTTGGCTGAATGATAATGGAGGGTACCTTCGTGGAGTTGTCTCTGCAAAATACGTGGACTAGTAAAAAAAATTGTACAAAAGAAAAATACCATGAACATCCCTTTAGCTATGAAGTATCAAGTACAATATAAATTCACCCACGTAATTGGGGAAGAGGCCAATATTGAAATCTTTAAGCTGACTACTGAATTTTAAAAGGTCATTCAGTATTATAACACTCCAGACCCCATCCATCCACTCTACTTCAACGTATGCACACTAACAATGCCGATTTTCACATATAAGCATTCACAGTACTGGAAAGCACCAAAAATGCAGTGAACCTGATTCTGCAAGCATTTTTATGATCTTGATGTATTTTATAAATGAAAAACAGGAACTCTATTCGTCTGTGCCTCTAAGGTAAGAAAAGCGATTAAAGATTCAACTATTTGAGCAAATATAGCTTATAAGTGACAAAGTACCAAGAAATCAAAACTAGACATCATTGGCTCATTTGATAGAAGGAGAGTATCAAGAACCCAATAAGCAATGTTGAGGCCCCCTTACCATAAAGATGCAAAGCCAAGCTATCCCCTAGAACATAATCAGCTAAAATAAGCCTTTCTTGTTCCCTAGGCCCCCAATAATAAGCACGAAGAGAACGATATTCGGATGTCTCAATGATCCGAGCCTTTTCACTTCTTTTGCAAACTCTTTCTTGTGTTTGACCAATCCAACCCTCAACCACTTGACAGTTAGCACATGCCCATTATCTAACGTAGCTTTGTACATTGTGCCATGACTACTTCTGCCGAGTACTTCTGCTGGAGCTCGAGATAATTCTTCAGCTGTAAATTTTAATGAGGCATCCAAGAAGAACAGTTCTCCAGCTAATCTATCAGGTGAATAAACATCCAGTGAAACAGGTTCTATTGTGTCAACGACATGGAGTGCGGATGCTATTGGAGACCCTGGTGGCGATTTCTTTCCAGACGATGTTGGATGGTTAGCTTGTTGACTTGGATTTATGGCCACTACACCAGCTGTCACTCCCTCAGGCATTATGTGCTCAACAATTTCTGTACCAGATCCTATTTGCCCAGGCGATGATCTAGAGTTTGAAGTCAACAAATGATCATTAGAAAAGCTTAATGAAGTTGGAGGAGGTTCCATGCTATTATGGAAACTGAAAAGTGAAGGACGACTGAATCTTCCCGCTTTTATATCTCTACCACCAGTTTGGCCACAAAATCCACTTCGAGCACGAAACTCTTGAAACCGTGCCCGATGATAAGCTAAAAGGACAAACGCAATCATAACAGCAGCTCCAACAGAAGCAACAATAATGGCAACTCTGATACTAGATTTGGAGCTATGATGCCTCCCTTTATCTTCAATTCCATCAGGTCCATGATTGCCACCGGGAAAGTCTTTGTGATACACAAGAAGCCCATTCCCAGGATAAAATGATGAAATGGGAAACCTATTTTCCAAGTTTTCGGGAATGTTTCCTGATAAGTTGTTATAAGCCACGTCAAACAACTTCATGCTGGATGGTAGTCTATCAGGTATATGACCGTTAAAGTTGTTGTGGGATAAATTAAGGTACTCCAAGCCACTAAGTTTGCTCAACTCATTCGGTAATTTTCCAGTTAGTTGATTATGTGAAAGATTCAGTGAGTTGAGCCTCCCCAAGTTACCTATATCAGAAGGCAACTCACCCATCAATAAATTGTTTGAAAGATCAAGAAACTCCATGGGTGGAACAGATGGCAGGACCAACAATTCGTTTGTATGGGCACCTTCAAGAGGAATTGGTCCAGTCAATTGATTCATGGATAAATTCAAATTAGTCATGGTTGCAGAAGTAAAAAAGCTCGGCGGGATAGGACCATCAATTCTGTTAGAGCTGAGATCAACTGTGATGATCTTTGGATATGAACCCAACGTCGAAGGCAAAATACCGTATAGAGAATTGTTTCTAATATTAAGAACAGTTAATCTTTGGAATGTTGTCGCATTAGGAATGCTACCAGTCAAGTTATTGAAGCTCAAATCTAAAACTTCCAAATTGGCATTCCAAGTTTTCAGAACACTTATGTCATCGGATAGAAGGTTTCTGCTCAGATCAACAATTCTACAATTTCCTACTGATGGTGGCAACAGACCCGAGATTGAATTTGATGAAAGATTCAGGATTTCCAAAGTTGTCGAATTGAATTTCGGAATAGAACCTAAACACATAAATGGAACTTGTCAGAACTTCTTCAAATGAAATAATGGTAACCAATATACAAGGAGGGTTCAAACGTTGAAACTTGAAAGAGATATATACACGTCTAAAAACAAAGACACATCAAACCAATTTTATGCAGGGAAGGCTTTCATTTTTTCGCTAAAGATGTGAGATGAAATATACTATTAACTACATTAAGCTATTAATTGAATCTAGGCGATGCAATTAGCAGTAACACTTGTTATTCCTCTCAGGGCACAAACAAAATTCTATAATCTTATCTTCCGAATGCACCCAAATGACCATAGACACCGCATATTCTACCTGTGGTCCAATATGACATTCCTATGAACAGAGAAGAAAACCAGGTGAACTTTAGAGAGTAGCCGAATTTTGTCAACAATTTTTCAGAAACTCAAGACAACGATATTATAGAACAAAGATGTTTCTTTAGGCCAAGCCACATGCCAAACAACACATTTATATGGAGAAGCTCTTTTCAAAAATCTCCAGAAGCCATAAATCGTAACTTTTCGACTTCTATTTCTCTTTCAAAACTAAAAAAATAAACTCGTTTCACTATCGCCTCCAAACAATAAAATCATTCGTCTTTTTCTAAAATAAAAATATCACTTGAAGAAGCTGTCCTTCATAATGTGAATTTTTTAAGTTAGGGATTATGTATCAACATTAACCTTTATTCTAGAGCAAGATACAACCTTCCCATTCCCAACCCAATAACAAGCATATCCTAGGCTGCCCTAAGCTTAATTCAAAATCTAAAATCTGAAATTTCATTGTTAAATAAAGTCTTTCTGAGAGTGAGACCACATGGTAAGGGTTTAACCATAAGAAGGAGATACTATTTTCTCGGTAAGTAGCAGATTAAGGTAAACGGGGCTTGGAGTTCTAAGTTAAGAATTCCAATCCAACTAAATCAAAGACTTCAATGTTGATGAATGCGACAGAGTCGAACAAAAAAGCAAATATTACATTCTATATGTAGCTAAAAGATCAGTAAAAGTTACTATTCAAACTACAATCATAATTATCAACATAAAAGGAAGTGAATGCTACAAAAAAAAAAACAACAAAAACACAAATAAATGGCGTACTTTAAACATTAAAGTAACTGCAGTCGACGCGCAAAAAGGTAAATAAAATGAAAAATCTTACCCGAAAATCCGTTAAGACTGAGATCTAACTCAACCAGCGGTACCACCGGTTGCAGGAGACCCTCTGGCACCGACCCATAAAGCCCATTATTTCCCAGACGCAGTACCTGAAGATTAGGCAATGGCCTGAAGTCCGGTAACTGGCCACCTATCCCACTGTCACCCAAATCCAAAATTCTCAAGTTTCGAAACAACATCATCGCATCGCTGCCCCATAACCCGCCCGTTAAATCATTTCCACTTAAATTTACGTGCTTGACAGTGTTAGCTAAGCTGGATACATTCTCCACACTGAATTCCAAGGATCCAGAAAACGCGTTCCTGCTCAAATCCAAGTATTCCACATTCCTCAGTTCAGGAATCAAGTCCGAAAGACTCCCCTGGAGGTTATTCAAATGCAAGTCCAACACTTTCAACTGCTGCAGATTCCTAATTCCAGTGGGAAATCCTCCAGAAAAATTATTATTGGAGAAATTAACATAATGCAGCGCCCAGAGATCATTGAAGCGATCGGGAATAGGGCCATAGAACTGGTTTCCTGAGAGATCCATGACTTGGAGCGACGACATCTGGCCTAGAGTTGGAACAAGGCGGCCGGAAAGAAAGTTCCCAGAGAGAGTGAGGTTTTGCAGGAACTTTAGCGGAATGAGAGTGCTGAATTTAAGGTCTCCGGATAAGCTGAGGCGGTCTAGGGTAATGGCTACGACGGAGCTGGCGGAGGGATCGCAGGTGACCCCATGGAAGGCAGCAGGGCACGCAGAGTAATTGGAGGGAGGCGTCCAAGTGGAGAAAATGAGATTAGAAGGATCAGATTTAAAGCCTTTTCTAAACTCTAGAAGCGATCGAACTTCTTCCTCAATTGCGAAAGGGTGGGGGAGGAGCAGGTGGAAGGAGAGGAAGAGGGTGAGAATGGGAGGGATAGTCATCACTATCATTATCTGGAGAGTGGTAAAGGAAGGGTTAGGGATTAGACATTTGAGGTTCAACTCTAACTCAATTCAATTCAAGTCAATTAGGGTTTCACTTTCCTTTCTGCCCCGTAATTTGGAGGGGAGAAGATGATGAACTGGACAGGACTGCAGAGTGTGTGAAAGAGAATGGGACAGATTAGCTTAGGGTTCTTATATGTGGAATATGAGTTGTAAAGGAATTGTCCTCGGAGGAGGATGAGCAAAGGATTCCACGTCTATTATTTTATAAAATATAGGACATTTTTTCTTTTTCTTGAAAACTTTATGTATCATGAGGAATATATTTCACTTCCGATACGTGCATAAAAATGTAAATAATTGTGTTATTTAGTTCGAATTTATGAGAGTAAGTGTTACGGACTCTACAACAGAAATAGATGCACACACTAGATAGGCCTAAACCCATAATATCTAAAGTATATTCTAGGAGGCCCAAGGCCCAACAGGAATTAGTTAAATAGCAGAAGCGAGGGAACAAGTTAGTTAGTCAGTTGGTGATTTCTGATTCCTATCATAGGCTAGTGGTACAGGGGTTGTTCCCTGGGTCTTTTTCCTACTGTAATCACGTTGTTTTCACCAAGTTCTTCAATACAATTCTCTTCTCCTAAAATCTCTGTTATTAATCCTAACATTTGGTCCGACCCGCCGGATCCGATCACCACGCTGAGGATGGCGACGACTCGATCGGAAGCAAAAATCGAAGCGCTCGAAAAAACAGTGAGCGATATGCAGGAACACATAGGGAATTTGGCCAGAACCATGGCAGGGATGGCAGAATCTCAATCGAGGATAGAACAGTTGATGAATGCGAAGCGGTCGACGGGTGAAAATGTAGAAGGGGAGTACGACATACCTGGAGGGAGACACACCAGAGGCGAGGACGTTAATCACGTCTTCTCAGGGGAGGTAGAGGTAACTCGAGCATCCAACAAGGAGACGAGAATGGGAGTTGATGCTGAGCTACGACAGGCGTCGAAGCGGGTTGAAATTCCAGGATTCGATGGCGTCGATCCTCGGGGCTGGCTCAGCAAGGCGGAACAATATTTTGAGCTTTACGACACGCCGATGCAGAATCGGTTGAAGTTGGCGCATATTCACATGGATGGTCCAACTTACCACTGGTTTCAGTGGCTACGCCTCAAAATTCCCGACATCAGCTGGCGACGTTTCGCCGAGGAGCTCATCAAGAGGTATGGAGGTAGACGTCAATCTAACCCATTCCTATTACTGGCATCACTGAAACAAGGGGGGCAAACACTGGATGCTTATATAGAACAGTTTGAGGTACTATTGTCGCAGATAGGGGATTTGCCAGAAGACCAGTGCCTGGGCTATTTTTTGAGTGGACTCAGGGAGGAAATAAGCAAGAAAATAGGGATTCACGAGCCGCGAACCATCATGAGGGCGATGGACCTCGCGCGCGCAATAGACGAAGAGCTTTTTGGCTACGCTGGTGTTTACCGATTGAGAACACCGATGGGTGAAGGCGGTGGATACAATCGGGGACGATACAACAAGGGGCCAATTTCTCGACCGGAAGAGTTGGGCTATGACCGGGGGAGGGCCGGCCCACCAACAAATAGGGCCGCCCAACAGGAGAAACAGGGAGGAGGCCCAATGCACAGGACATCTACTACGGGTCCCGCAGAAAAAAAATAAAACCAGCGGGGGAGGCAATACATTTGGGGGAGGCAATCGGCGAGGAGATGTGAAGCGCGAAGGAAGAATTCTCTCACAGCAGGAGTTTCTGAAACGGAAGGAAAAGGGACTCTGCTTCCGATGTGGGGAGGCCTATTCGCCGCTACATAAGTGCGCCTACAAGCTCATCCAAGTAGCGTTGATTGAGGATGAAACAGAGGAGGCAGTCGACGTGGAAGAGTCGTTAGGGGAAGAAGAAGAATACCCAGAAGAAACCACGGACTGCGGAACGCTGGAATTACCACTTTTCTCAATTGGTGGAGTTAGTCAACCGCAGACTCTGAAGCTGCGAGGTAGTATCCAGGGGGCAGCGGTGGTGATTATGATTGATAGTGGGGCCAACCATAATTTTATATCAAGGCCGCTGGTCGAGAAACTGGGGTTGAATGTGGATGAATCAGTCAGATTTGGAGTATGTTTGGGTGACGGGGCCAAGGTGTTGGGAAGAGGTTTATGCCGTGATATGCAGATCGACTTGGGGGCTTGCAAGTTAACCATCACTGGTCACTTGTTCGATCTCGGGGGTGTAGATGTAATTCTCGGGGTTGATTGGTTGAGGACGCTAGGGGAGGTGATGTTGGATTGGGGTAAAATGCATGCAGATCGACTTGGGGGCTTGCAAGTTAACCATCACTGGTCACTTGTTCGATCTCGGGGGTGTAGATGTGATCCTCGGGGTTGATTGGTTGAGGACGTTAGGGGAGGTGATGTTGGATTGGGGTAAAATGCGGATGAAGTTTCGGGAGGGGGACCGAGACATTGAATTACAGGGGGATCCCAGCCTACAGCGAAGCTTGATTTCTTTCAAATCAATACTGAAACTGACTGAGGTAGAATATTATGCGACGCTATTCGCAGTTAGCAGGGTTGATGCAAACCTGGGGGGAAAGTATTCAAGCTCACTGGAACTAAGAGGACTTCTGGAACAATTCAGCGAAGTGTTTAATGCGCCGCACGGTCTACCTCCTAAAAGAGAACAAGATCATGCTATTACAATCAAGCCAGGGCATGGACCGGTGCAAGTGCGTCCATATCGGTACGCTCACAGGCAAAAGAACGATATTGAGAAGTTAGTGGGGGAGATGTTAGCGGCGGGGATAATACAACCAAGCAATAGCCCTTACTCTAGCCCTGTTATTTTGGTTAAAAAGAAAGATGGCAGCTGGAGATTTTGCATGGACTACAGAGCTTTGAACGACGCCACAGTTTCTGATAAGTACCCTATTCCAGTGGTGGACGAGTTATTGGATGAATTGTTCGGGTCTGCCTATTTCTCTAAGTTGGACCTACGCTCTGGATACCATCAAATCAGGGTACGGCCGGAGGATGTGGCCAAGACAGCATTCAGAACGCACTTAGGGCATTACGAATTTCTCGTGATGCCATTTGGCTTGAAGAATGCCCCGTCCACATTTCAGGCCACCATGAATGAAATCCTGCGACCTCATCTCAGAAAGTTCGTCCTGGTGTTTTTTGATGATATTCTCATTTATAGCAGGGACTTGCAAGATCACCTGACTCACCTCGAGTGTGTGTTGGCAACACTACGAGAGAATCATCTGTTGTTGAATGAAAAAAAGTGCTGTTTTGGATTACAGGAGGTGGAGTACTTAGGCCATGTGATATCGGCTGAGGGAGTGGCTGTGGATAAAAGGAAGATCGAAGCAGTGGAAACATGGCCAGTACCTTCTAATATCAAGGGCCTTCGCGGATTTCTGGGCCTCTCAGGCTACTACAGAAAATTTATCAAAGACTACGGGAAGATAGCTAAGCCGCTCACTGATTTACTTAAAAAGGGGGGGTTTGCGTGGAACAGTGAGGCCGATGCAGCGTTTCTGGAGTTGAAGCAGAAATTAACAACGGCTCCAGTTTTGCGCCTCCCAGATTTTAATGCAGATTTTGAGGTTGAGTGCGACGCTTCGGGCAAGGGCGTAGGGGCTGTGCTAGCGCAAGAGGGGCGGCCCATAGCATTCTTTAGCAAAGCATTAGCGGCGGGGGCATTAAACAAATCGACGTATGAAAAGGAGCTAATGGCTTTGGTATTGGCGGTGCAACATTGGAGAGCTTATCTACTGGGGAGGAAATTTATTGTGTTGACAGACCATAAGGCGTTAAAAAATCTTTTACAACAGCAAATCACCACTCCGGATCAGCAGCAGTGGCTTGCAAAGTTGATGGGGTTCGAATTTCACATTAAATACAAGGCTGGGATATTAAACGGGGCTGCTGATGCGTTGTCACGATGCTTGGAAACAGAATTTAACAGTTTTTCAGTTCCTCAGTGGATGGAAGTGGAAGAAATTAAAGAGGCAGTAAGACAGGATCCACGACTGAGCATTGTCATTGCTGGGTTACAAAACCAGGACTCATTACATCCCCATTATGAGCTGCTTCATGGGACGCTGTTATACAAAGGCAGAATGGTATTACCTGCTGAATCCAAATGGACTTCCTTGGTGATGCAAGAATGTCATGGTACAGCAGAAGGAGGCCACGCAGGGGCTTTTCGAACCTTGCGAAGAATAACCAACAGTTTCCACTGGATTGGAATGAAAAAAGGCAGTGTATGCGTTTGTGGCAGATTGCAGCATTTGTCAAATGCACAAGTACCAGGCCACCAAACCAGGTGGTCTTCTACAGCCTCTTCCAATTCCTAATCAGGTTTGGGAGGATATTTCAATGGATTTCATCTCAGGCTTACCGAAATCAAGGGGATTTGACGTCATATTGGTAGTGGTAGATCGGCTGTCGAAGTATGCGCATTTCATTCTGTTAAAGCACCCCTACACAGCTCAGGTAGTGGCAGAAAAATTTATCAGAGACGTAGTGCGGTTGCATGGAGTACCGAGTTCCATTGTCAGTGATCGTGATCCTCTCTTTATGAGTACCTTTTGGCAGGAACTTTTCAGGTTGCAGGGCACAAAGTTAGCCATGAGCTCCGCTTATCATCCGGAGTCTGATGGCCAAACGGAGGTGGTGAATAGATGTGTGGAAACATACCTCAGATGCTTCACATCAGAGCAACCAAAGAACTGGAGCACATGGCTACATTGGGCAGAGTTTTGGTACAACACATCACACCATTCTTCTGCAGGAATGTCCCCTTTTGAAGCTGTCTACGGCAGAAAACCACCTACTGTCACACGTTTTCTACCAGGAGAATCCAAGGTGGCAGCAGTTGGAAAAGAACTGAGGGATAGGGACGAAATTCTCAAGCAGCTTAAATACAATCTGGACAGGGCCCAACAGCGGATGATTAAGTTTGCAAATGCTCATCGTAAGGATGTTTCTTTTCAGGTTGGGGACATGGTTTTCTTGAAATTGAGACCACACAGACAACATTCAGTTTGCCCCAGAGTTTACCAGAAATTATCTCCTAGGTTCTACGGCCCATTTCCAGTGGTTGAAAAGATCGGCAAGGTTGCTTATAAGTTACAGCTCCCTCCAGGATCTCGCATTCACCCGGTGTTCCACGCTTCACAACTGAAACAGGCACGGGGAGCAGTAACTCAAGCAGTGGTCTTACCAAAGGAGTTGGAGCAGGATTTGACCTCTAATTATGAGCCTATCAGAGTTCTAGCTCACAGGCAGAAGAAGAGAGCAGGAATATCAGTGCCTCAGGTGCTTGTGCAGTGGAAAGATAAGCCACAGGAAGAAGCCACATGGGAAGATACAGAAGAATTTTATGCCCAATTTCCAAATTCCAGCCTTGAGGACAAGGCTGAAAATAAGGGAGGGAGTATTGTTACGGACTCTACAACAGAAATAGATGCACACACACTAGATAGGCCTAAACCCATAATATCTAAAGTATATTCTAGGAGGCCCAAGGCCCAACAGGAATTAGTTAAATAGCAGAAGCGAGGGAACAAGTTAGTTAGTCAGTTGGTGATTTCTGATTCCTAGCATAGGCTAGTGGTACAGGGGTTGTTCCCTGGGTCTTTTTCCTACTGTAATCACGTTGTTTTCACCAAGTTCTTCAATACAATTCTCTTCTCCTAAAATCTCTGTTATTAATCCTAACATTAAGACGATAATCACTTTTATACTAATTGTGCAGATCGATTAATTTGATTTTAAATCAAATTGAGTTGGTTCACCATATGAAATACTAGATCTTTTGTATAACAAGTGATGTAATATTTTGTACAAATAAATTTGAGGGATAGGAATGTACAACTATATATATTCTATTATCAGTTGATATTTTAGAATATATTTTCCTGAAGATAGTTACCGGTGTTTAAATGTTAACTTTTTCCATTGGAATTATTAGATTTGTTGCCGGTTGTTACTTGTTTAATAGAAAAGTTGATCTAATTAAAACATTGACTATCAGCTTCACAATATTGTCAAGTTCAAACTTATGTTGAGATTGGATCATGCATGCTATTAAAAATATATATAGCCATTTGGGTCAATGGTATTGTGGTCACATCACTACTATTGATATATATATATATACTCCAAAGTTATAACCTCTTCTCATGTAATTAGTCATCTTTAGATTCACGGTGCTAGAAGATCAAATCCCCCTTCTTGTGAAAGAGGAAGAGGTGATTATAATTCTCTTGTCCTATATGGGAGAAAATGTAGATTTAAATGTCTTACGTTACAATCAAATTTGATGTAACCGAATTTTACCCAGCCAATAAGCTGTCACCACCTCAGGCTGTTAGGTCGGGAGGTCGGGAGATCTTGAGACCTGTAGGTCTGGAGATCTGGAGGTCTGTCCTCAAGTAGTGAGCTGAGGGAGATCTGGAGGTCTGGAGGTCTGGAGGTCTGTCCTCGGGGATGAGCTGGACGTCCTTCCTACAATGACCTGCGATCACAGACACGGGTCAAAGGACGTCGGGAGCTATCTCGACGAAAGCCCTTCGATGCTTAAGTCAGCTCGGATGATCGAGAAGATATAGATAGTGCAGAGAATAAGTTTGCTGAATGAACTGTAAAATGAGAAATACCTGGGTATTTATAGGAGAGCCAAGAGGTTGCGTGTTGTACTACTTGGGTAATTATGAGTAGGGATGGGTTTAGCAGACATCACGTGGACGTTACCCTACCACCTGTACGCAGGGATGAGTCTTGCAGCTTTGTCAGAGCACTAACCATGAGTTATACAAGAGGGCCAAGTTACTTGTGTGGGGTCGCTGTCAAGGCCGGACCTGACGTCAGGTCGGGAGACTATACTTGTGCAGACTCGTTACACCTCGAGGTCCCGAGGTGCACTCTTGGGTCAAGAGGTCTTCCTGCAAGAGGTATTCCTGGAAGAGCTGAGGTCTTCCTGCAATATGTCTTCTTGGAAGAGCTGATTTCTTCCTCCAATAGGTCTTCCTGGAAGAGTTGAGGTCTTCCTGGAAGAGCCGAGGTCTTCCTGGAAGAGCCGAGGTCTTCCTGGAAGAGCTGAGTTCTTCCTGCATGAGGTCTTGGAAGAGCTGAGGTATTCCTGCAAAAGGTGTTGGAAGAGCTGAGGTCTTCCTGGAAGAGCTGAGGTCTTCCTGGAAGAACTGAGGTCTTCCTGGAAGAACTGAGGTCTTCCTGCAAGAGGTGTTGGAAGAGCTGAGGTCTTCCTACAATAGGTCTTCCTGAAAGAGTTGAGGTCTTCCTGCAAGAGGTGTTCGTGGAAGAGCTGAGGTCTTTCTGTAATAGGTCTTCCTAGAAGAGTTGATATCTTCTTGCAATAGGTGTTGGAAGAGCTGAGGTCTTCCAGAGACGTTTTAAGATGAGCTCGTTCTTCGGGTCCCGAGGTGAAAATTAATAGTGGTATCAAAATTATAGAACTATTTTGATCAACTATTTTCATAAAACAAATACGATACCAAGTAACTGGACTCGGATCGTGACACGGTTCTCAAATTGCCAACAATTAAAAAAACAAAAAGTTGGCCAAGTTCAACGTTTTCCAATTACTATGACGATCGCTCTTACATGTGCTAAGTGACACCGCTTCAAAGATAACAACTACTTGTGAAACAAAAGTAAATCTATGTTTGAAACAAAATATTACCCTAGTCATCGTGTTGGACATTCATAGCCAAAAGTTAGCCAAATGCATTTGATGTTTTTTCCCTCGTTCAGTTGTGACATGAACTTCCTCTGTTCAAAGCCGATGAGTTTTATTTTTACTATAGCTCCATGGTTTCAGATTCAGTTATCTCATTTTCATCTCGTCTTTTGCTTTAATCATTCAAATATATTTGAGTGTATTTTATGATATTTATGAGATATGTTTTATCCTATATTAAGATAGTTTGTACCTGTGAAAACATGGTTAGATATTATATTTTCTCCAAAATATTATAATATAATCTTTTCATCTTACCCGTAATTTTCACCATAATAATTTTCAAGAATTGTCTACTCGAATTCGTTCAATTTCATATTTCAATCCCAATATATCGCACCTCGACGTGCATCAAATTTGATTCATGTGGGATTTATTGAAATTTTGGTTTCCAAGTGAATTCATACATACACCCAAAGTGGGTTTCCTAATTCCCTCAACATAAATATTTCGTTTGGTGAAAATAATTTGTGTTGCGGATAAATCATTTTGCGACATCTTCAAAATCACTTTCAGATGCATGATCAGTAATCAATGTGTAAATAATAACACATCATTGACATTCAAATTAAAATAAAAGAGCTGCTGCCTGCTGGAGGGTCACCAATGAACTCACCACAATATTTCTGGAGGTGGGCAATTTTTTATTTATTAGTTATCGTGCCCCAGAACCAATCGATCTTAAAGCAAGCAAGCAAGCATCTACTTGAAGCACCCCATTTTTCATTAGTAATCAAATCCTTTATCCGAAATGCTACATTGAGCCCCAAAGCCCATTTGATTGGAATATATGTTGGATATATATACTTGAAAACCTCTTGGTTTTGATATATGTATATGTAATGATAATTTATATATACTTAAAAATGTGTATTCTATTGGATGAGAAACGATTTAATTTTCATGTCTCAAATGATACGCAATTTGAATGTATTTAAAAAAAAAAAAAAATTTTTTTTTTTTTTTTTAAGCTTGGGAAAGGTATAAAACTTGGTAATAGTCGGGTTTGTCCCACCATGTGATGGATTGCTTGGCCATATTTAGTTTTTTGTGAAGTTCGAAATCCGCATGTGGTGTGGTGTATCTCGTTTCTATCGACATTTAATTTTTGCAGCAATCCACTTGTTATTATTATTTCCGAACTTGGAGCAAGCAGACGTAACTTTTATGGTGTTGGGAAAAAATTACCAACATATTTAATCATTTCAATACAAACTACATGTTACATTTTGTCCACCCCAACGTTTCTTTTTAACTCATTATGAGCCGTTATTTTGTTCCAAATATTATTAATTTGAAACTAGGAAGTGAAAAGGATACACAAGCTATAAATTTGAAAAGACTAAAATAATTTGATTAGAATATATATATATCATATGGATTCGTTATCCTCCCCCGTCTACCATCCCCACTGACACAACTTGCAGAGAGAACATATACATATGTATATATAACACGGATGAGATATACATACAAATTATTTTTAAAAATAAATTTACAGTTTTTTACCAACAAAAAAAACATAAAATTCGTAATTATTTATCACTAAATGAGATCTATGGTTTGGATCGAACAAATTTTCTCGAGAAACAAAGGAAAACGATGTGGAAAAATCAGCAGCTAAATATCACATACATTTTTGTATTACAATCGATTCTTGGTATGTCTTGTCATTTCTACTTTTCTGTAAAAATTTTCATAAAAGTAAACTGTATGCACAATGCACATACCGATCTTGTAACAAATCATGAATGTAGGTGACCTGCTCGATGGACGAACTCCAGCCATGATTCGGCATAAAAGAAACATCTAGACGTAAAAACGCGAGCAAACTGCAGTTTGGGCCATAGATAAGGATCTAGCATGGTTCATAAGCATGGAGTTCCAAGCCATGGACTCAGAATACCTCCAAACTCTATAATGCAAAAGACAAAAAGCATTTCCAAGGTTCATGAGTCGCCTTGCATTTATAACTGACAGTCCTGACTCTGTAACAAGACAGGAGTTGGGATCATTACATAATAATGGCTGCAGAAACATAGAAAATTAAGGAGCCAAGAGCAAAGAATATGTACCATACATATATTTAAGCAGTTCCCGTGATCAGCCTTTCTCTTTGGTCTAATTTCTTAACCCTCACAATGCCAATTAGAACTTTGAGGCAGAAAAAGGCACAGAAGATGTATGCAATGGTGGCAGGCATCTGCAGAAGAAATAAAGGTTGTTACTGGAGTCGGACAATAAATGATCAAGTTGATAATTACTTGGAATAAACTGGAAGGCTAACCCTTATGGAGTTAATATATAACATCGTTGCAAGGTTGATCAAGCTTCCGGCGGCAACTGCCTGTAAATTAGAACCAAAACTAATCCAACTTTCTTTTTAACCAAGCAATACAAGGTTGAAAGGAAATTATATTTTTGTCTGATAAGTGATGAAATTGCATTTTGGCTCTATGATTTGGAATCATCCCAACTTACACTCCCAACCATGTTTTGAACAGCTGCAACACGCTGAAACGCCCGCTCAGACTCCAAAGTTCGAACACGAAGCTTTAAATTGCCTTGCTCCTGTGAAGGGACAGTCAATGAAATATATATTTGAAGTATGCTACAAGAATCTTGTATATTTTTTACCAAATTCCTACCAGTCTCTGGATAATGTCAGCAATCTTTTCTACTCTATCAGCTTGCCTAAATAAATTCGAAAATGCGCGGGATTGCCTGTCCCATCTCTTCCTGAAGTCCTGAACACAAGCAAGATAAAAGTTCAGAAGAAAAGCCTTCCCTTTTTGACTACCCTCAACCCACATTCGAATAATTTTTTGTCAGCTAAGTCAGGAGAACTGTGCCTTTAGGATAACTTCAACGCCAACTTCACGAAACCTTAACAATTCCAAAGCATAACTGCATTGTACGTGAAACTCGTTTAGTTTCACAAGAAAGATGCTATATTCTTTAATGGCTAACCCAGAATTTCAGGATGAACTTACGGTTTAGCAATCTCAGTGATGTCAAATCGAGGATCAAGCCCCTTCCCAATACCATCCAATACTGCAGAAAAGCTTGAGATTGAAATATCAGAATGAACCGGGAAGGGCAGCACGGTACACAAAACAAGAGCTGGATACCTGAAAAAGCTCTGACAACAAAAGTGAATGTGGCAGGAAATCGGAAGGGCTGATCTGCTGCGATGGCTAACAGATCTTCACCTGTTAAAAATGCAAAAATAAGAACATAAATGAAGTCTCAATAGATGCATAGAAGATAGCGCATAGTGTTAAAAAAGATACACATTTAGAACCAAAATAGCTTCTGCAAGCCATTATAATCAATAATCAGTAAGTGACTAGTGTGAAAACAATTAAACTACAGAAGAATTACCAATTGCAGCAAGACGTTGTTTCTTTTTCTCAACCTGTTCCTCCTTGCTCAATGGCTTCTTAAATCCAAGTTCTGTTGTCGCCATTTCTCTTTCTTTTCTTTGTGCCACAAGACGCTCTTCAAAGCTGCAAAAGAAATTTACTAACTAAAAATATTCTTTGATTATTTCATTGGAAGTCCAGGAAACAGTTGTGCCAAGATACTGGTTCATCCCATGATAGGAAGGTATACGCAAACAAGGCAATGTCAGATAGTTCTTTATTTGACTTGAGGTCCTCTAAAGCTGAAACAAATTGCCCTTGAACTATAAATTTCAATGGAGCATAACATCTCAAATAATTTTGTCCTCAGAGGTGTACTTGCGAACAGAAACAAAGTTTCAACATGAAACCATGAATTTCTTCTACAGTTCCTAAAAGTCTAAAGCCAGAATATCTGACCCAAAAAAGGCATTAGTTTGATTCCTAGACCAATCAATGTTTGGAAAAAACTCAAAATAGAAAAAGCTGTTTTTTCACAGCCATTTACTATGTGACGTGTAAAAAGTTGGGACATGTTACTTCACTTAGCATGCATCAATCCTGCTAGGAAACGAGAGATCAAAAAACATTCTCTAAATTGTGGCTACAAGGCGAAAACGCATAAACAGATTACAATAATGGAAATCTGAATTGGAGGCAATCATAGTCGCATAATCTTTTTGCCATCACTGGCAATCAAAAAACATACATCTGAAAAAAGATGCATGACTAGTAATACCCGAACTTAATCCCTCATAAAACACCTAAGTCCAACGTGTAAATCAACTACAGGGCACACTTCACAGCCCTTGGTTTCTTGTTGGGTCCTTCATGTATTTCTTTCAATAGGACAAGCAGAGCAATTCATTCATCTTCTCGAGCATTAAAAAAAAATCTAGTTTCCAGCCAAGCAATTGCCACACTCTGGCCAACATTTGAATGGTTTTAAACTTGAATTAAGATGGTTGCATCTTGCATTTCAGCTTCTAATCAAATTTTTGGTGAGGTTTTGGAGCTGATACATGAAGAATTGAAGGGAAACATAAGTGCTTGTTGAGGTTTGAAATAAATCAGAGAAACCAGCAAGAAAAGGTCTATGTACGAGCCAACAAAAACCTGTTTAGAAAAAACTGTGCAGTTCGTCTGACAGCAGTCATATCTCCAGTAGGTACTAGTACGCCCATCTGGACCATTGCTTGTATAACCTGCAGTAGATTCATGCATTTTCTTCGATGAAACAAATATTTTACATTATCTTGTCTGAAAGTCCGACATACAATTAGAGACAAAATGACAACAAATTTAGAACAATCACCTTTTCAGCGTCTTTCTCATAAACTCCATAAAAAACATCCAGCAAGCCTTCTCTGATATTTGGACTTACACTGCACAAATTTAAAGCCGAGTATTATCGACTCGACATAGTCTAAGCCAGGAAACATGTTTCTACATGCAGAAAGCTGGCAGAAAAGGCACCTTCCCATCATTCCGAAGTCATAAAAGATCAATCTTCCACCATTGACATCATCCACAGCAATGTTTCCAGGGTGCTGCAAACAGAGTGATAATTTGCATAGTTGATAGAAAGGGAATGTGTTTCACAAGGTTAATCCTGACGCAATTAATTTCAGGAAATCTATAAGGGGGCATGGCATGCATAGAGATATTATCTCTGGGATATGATCCAAAGTACGAGAGAAGAAAAGGAGATGTCAAGACATCCAACTTTTTAGAAATCAATGATATGAACAAGTAATCATAAGTTTAACTAGTAAAGTAAAAGGAACATCTTTACAAAGCAACAAGAAATGAAAGGTTTGAGGACGACTCACTGGATCAGCATGAAAAAATCCATGGGACAAAATCTGCTCCAGGTAAGATTCCACAGCATATCGACTCAACCTGATAAACATTATGCATAATAAAAAGTCACCGTGAGAACTAAACATAGAAGTGCGAGAATAAGTCTTGAATGATACCGCTTGCGATCAACACCCAACTGATCTAGAGCTTCTATCCGATTTATTTTGATTCCAGGAACGTATTCCATTGTTAGAATCTATAGAACATGGAAAAACTTTGAAAATAAATAATCTTTCACCAAGAATAGAGTAGTTAACACTGAAAGTCTTATGCTTTCCACACGTTTGAACCTGTGGGGTTGTATATTCCCAATCAATTGTCGGGACCTTCACGTAATCCATGTCTTTAAAGTTGTTTGCAAATTTCTCAGCATTGGCAGCTTCTTTAGTATAGTCAATCTCCTGGACATAAAAAGGAATGTTGAATATATAATTAATACCTTTTACTGGGCCCGTTCATAAAAAGTAAAGGATGCAACAAATTTTTATGTTCGTTTATAAAAGAGTACCAACTGCTTTACTCTATATTTACTAGCAAAATTAGTACTCATAAGTAATGGAAACACGCCAGGTGCATTTCAGTGCCCAAATAATTTGGTATTAGAAAGCTAGGAAGGCTCATTTTTTTTACTGAAACTCCTAGTCCTCCTTTCAGAAAACTCAGTTCAAAAGAAGCATGAATTGTCGGAGACATGGTGCATTTCAGTGAGTAAATCATATGTGCCCAGATAATTTGGTATTAGAAGACCAGCTGGAAAGCTACCAGGGCTCATCTTTTTTCCTGAAAATCTTCCTCCTCGTTTCAATTGTCCAACAAAAGCATTCATTGTTGGCAACTGGATTACATCCGTTTTCTTCTAAGTTTGTTCTGTCAAAAATAGAATCTAGTAACCCATGCATTCATGTCTATACATTTATTGAAATGGCTTGTAGGGAGAAAGGGAAGTAAAATTAATATTTGATATGGACCAAAAGTCCCTAAAACTTTGAAATAAATGGGTTTTTACTTTCTCTTCCCCACCCCAATGCAAATACACATCTGAGACAGCACTTGGTTCTAGATTGCAACCAACAAGTTTTTTTTATGTTGCATTTGGATTGATAGATTTGATTCGCCTGGAAGGATTTGTTTAGGGAATGATTTCAAAGCTGAATTTCCAATGACATCCAAAATGGATGTAATTGAAATACAACAATCAAATGCACCCTAATTGAAATGTATCACCACAATGAACCGTCACTTTTTAATTATAAACTAGCAACGTGTTGGAATATTATGTTAACAGAAAACTTATGTAGTATGTAGCATCGAAGGCAAGTCATAACCTGATATAAGACGCTTGCACATTCATCATAAATAGCAACCCAATCCCTTTTTGCACCATCAGATTTTGGATCAATCTTCTGAAGGTACTCAGCTATTACCTAAGGGAACCATAAGTTAAAAATGTTGGTGAAGAAAATATGGCAATCATATAACTATGTCCATGAAAACAAACAAAAACAATAGTAAAATAGGTAGATGTGGGTAAGAACAACTCCCACATTTTTCCCTTGAAAATGACAACAAAATAAGAATCACTTGCTAATTTTTTTTAATTATTTTCTAACGAGGATAGGACACTTCCAGCATTGCAGCAAATGAGACTAGGGAAGCTTAAATTTTGCAACTTACCCTCAAATTCTTCAGGTCAATGTCGAATAGATCCTTCAGACCAGGCCTTTGTACTTTAACGACAACTTCACGTCCCTTCCGTTTTGCACGATGTACCTGACCTGAATTCAAGAATCAGTACACTGAAAAGTCATATGTACTAGTTAAAAAACAAAATATCTCGTATACTGTATTAAGAGAATAAAGAATACCTAGACTTGCAGCAGCGATTGGTGCACGGTCGAATCTTTGAAATAAATTGTCTAATGGGGCTCCAAGTTCTTCCTCAACTATTGAGACTGCAGTTTCTGAAGGAAAAGGAGGAACTTGATCCTGCATGTAGTAATACATTTATTTCTTTTTCCAGACTACTTTTTTTGTATTATAAAATGTTATCAGGAATCAGTACTTCTTAAAAATAATAAAGTGGAGATATAAGACAGAAAACTCACATTTGTGAGAAATTATGGGAGTATTTCATAAGCTGTTGGATATGGCCCAATAGTATGAAAATTGACAGAGAGTACTTTGTAATCGAATCTAACCTGTAGTTCTGATAACTGATCAACATATTCTTGAGCAAGTATGTCTACTCTTGTGGAGAACTGCTGACCAATTTTAATAAATGTAGGGCCAAGTCTCAAAATATTTTCTTTTAACCACTTGGCAAGAACCTTTCTCTTCTGAACTCTTTTTTCCTCTGTCATTCCACCTTAAAAAGGTGCATTTCCAAGTTTATTAGGATAAGCAAGAAGTGAAAAAATTACGGGGAAGGAGTAAAACAAACACGAAGTTCACAATTGTTATATTCTGGAGAAAAGCTCAGTTGATCTCACATAGGCTTCATATGGAATGGTGATCAACACATGAATTAAGTCACACGTTAGAGTTAAGTGTCATCATGATAGACTGGATGTCGATAAATCACCTTTCCACGTCATTATCTTAAGTTTCACACCATGCATTGGCATGTTCAACATCTGCCACTTAATATTCATTAGAATCAGTTTGGCAGATGGCTAACCTTTGTAAGAAAACTTCTGATTGTTCAGCCAAACTCTGAATAAAAAAGTCAGGACAAATCCCCATATTTCCAAAGTCCTTTGAATTGTCGAATAGGTCTTAAACCGGCTCCAACGGCCACCAGGAGCAACAGATACCTACAAAAACCACGGAAGCAAACTATCAACTCTGCCCTCAGAGAAAGTAACAAATACACCAACAAAATCAAATATACGTCTATACAGTAAACACACAACTGGGTGTATCCATTTTATTAGATATCATACGACTTCAGAGGGTTGCCACCAACAGCATACAAGCATGACCTAACAATTTTCATCCACTAGAGAGACACATTATGTTTATTTTCTCCAAATAAAATCCAATACACCATTTCTAGTAACTTAAACCGAAACAGAGCAGATGTACGAAATCGGGCCATACTAATAGTGATAAAATACCTCAACTTGATCTTGCCGACGTTGCTTAAACCAGGCCTCCTCTTGTCCAATCTCCTCTATTGTCTTCTTATGACTAATCACTTCCTCCGCTTTTACTATTTTCACTCCGTCCTTTTCACTTCCTACAGCTGCTGCATTTCCATTCCCATCCCCATTAACATACTTGTCTAAACTTCCACTATCAATCTCGAAATTCACACTACCATTTGGATCCACCGAGACATTGCCAAAGCTAGAACCCCCATTAAGACGCCCATTCCCATTCCCATTAACACTACCATTCAGCTTAGTAAATAACTCTGTGTCCTTTTCATCAAGCACAGCGCTTTGTTCTCTCGGAACAGATTTAACTCTAGTTCCAAGATTCCTGAACTTGGGTCTAGACTCAAGATAACTGGGTCCAAGTTTGAGTCTTTTTGATGGGCAGTTGGGAGAAAGGAAGATTAATTCGGGTAAAGTTGGAGCACAGAGAGAAGTTGACAAGGTTGCCATGGTTCTTGATTCTCACTCAGCAACCACAACTCATATTTTCTCTTCTGAGTGCGTGATCTTTGAGAAGAAGAAGAACAAGAGTAAGTAGTGGTCGAGAATGCAACTCAGGTGTGCCATTTACTTACAAAGTTTCATTTGATTGTTTGAGGCTGAGAAGAAAAATGTGCCACCTGGAAAGCGATGAAGATTATTGGGGGATTCTGATTGGTTGCTTGCTTCCTCACTGCCATATTTTTTAAGTTCCAACTACCGATAATAATAATAATAATAATAATAATAGCAGTAGTTTTCTTTTCTCATATAAATTATTGTAGTTCCAACGTCTTCATATATTATTAATTATATATAGTGAAGATTATATTTATAATTAAATTTAATATGTTATAGTAATACAGTAATAAGTATTTGAAGGATGTCTAAAGAATAAACGATTAACATATTGTCTTATTCTATCTAAAAAATAAATACTTCCACTTATTAAGCTCATAAACTACACAACCTCTTAAAAAATGGCCATCACTAATTTTTTACTTCTTCCATTTTTCTTTGCTTTTTTTTGTTAATGTATATTCTCTGACTTTTGACAAAGAAAAGGAGGTCATTTTTCAATTGTAATATAGAAAATTGTATTGCTGCAATTCACAAGAATTCATTCATTCAAGGCAAATCTCCACATATTATACTTAAGTAATTAAGTTGAATTGACGAATGCCGGTTCATTTATTTGTAGCACTGTTTTTTAAACCGGACCGGACCGGCCGGTTCGACCGTGAACCGGTCGTTGATCCGGTCCGGACCATGCATAAAAACCGTTTAACCGGTTTGACCGGTCAAAACCGGTCAATAACCGGTTGAACCGGCCCAGAACCGGGTGAACCGGGTGAATCGGTCACAAACCGGCCGATCAACTGCAGAGCCATTATCTGCAAGGCCATGGTCAAAACGTAGATCGTCGCACAATCTGACGAAATATGCGAGAAAATTTAGAAAAAGAAAAACAACAAAGCATAGATCGGAGAAGAAAGGAGTGCCACAAACGCCTCTGTGGAGGCAACAGTAGAGATGAGCCGTACAAGATAATAAGAGATAATAGGGTTATTTATTGAGGTGGTCAGATAATCCAACGGCTTCAATTGATTTGGTCAGATAATAAATTGATATTTTTAAATATTTTTTTGAAAAAAATTTATGATACTTTCTTTAAACAAAACTTGTAAATTTAAAGTTTTCCTTGAGACTTAAGTTATTTTGGATAGTAATCTTCGTCTCATCAATTTTAATTCGACGGGAATTCATATGTTTGAAGCTATTGGTTACGATTCAATCGGTTTTTAATATTTTTTTATTTTTTTAAATTTTAATTTTTTATTATTTTAAAATATAAAACTAATATTTGGTTATATATTTACATAATTACTAAGAATTCGAAAAAATAAATATACTTTTATCTATTTGTATATATTTTTTAGAATTTTAAAAATATAAAACATATTATTCATTATATTATATTAATATTTTATTAATAAATTATAATCCGGTTCGACCGTCCGGTTGAACCGGTTGAATCGGTTGGACCGTTTTTAATAGGTAAACCGGTTCGATTACCGGTCCGGTTATGAAAACATTGATTTGTAGTTTTACAGAAATAGCGAGCTTTTGCGTCGAGTTCACGTCCGCGTCGGCTGTAACTTTCCGCCATACCATTTCATTTCAAATTTTTCAGGAAACCCTATCTATCCTACTTGCCTTTCGATGGGAAGAGGTACAAAGAGGAAGATTACTCACACGAGCGACTTGCCGGAGAATCATGAGCCCGAGCCCACCAACAAAGCCGCCAAAGGTCGACCTAAACGATCTCGACCTCTCAATCCCCAAGTCGTGTCAGAGTACTTTCCAGAAAAGCGTAACTTGGTAAATATAATTTTGTGCATTTTTTGCCTCTGCTTGTGTTCATATAACTCTCTGCTACTTGCGGCATGCCTGCCCTACAGATTTAGAGGCAACGCGGTTAAAAAGTTCTAATTTCAATGATTTGGGTTTAATTTTGGATCATTGTGATGTAAAGCTGGTATTTGGTGAAACTAGTTGGAGCTGCGGTGTCAATGTTTACTTTTTGTGCTAATCTTTTGCAGGAAGACCTCTGGCAACAAGTTTTCCCTGTTGGCACCGAGGTTAGAAAATAGTTTATAAACTTTAGTGGTTATGATAAATTTTCATGCTAAACTTGCTATAGTTAATTATAATGTTCTGATGACCAGTGGGATCAGTTGGACATGGTTTATCAGTACAAATGGAACTTCTCTAATTTGGAAGTGAGTTACCCACCCTATTTTACTATCCTATCTCTATTTTTAACTGGTATAAAATGTACATTTGTTTGTATCTGGCGACTCGGTGCATTAAAACTCTGGACATAAGATGTAGAAGACTAGTATATAAGTCGGGTTATAGTGTTGACATTGTGGCAGGATGCATTTGAAGAAGGTGGGGAATTGTTTAATAAGAAAGTCTACCTCTTTGGCTGTACAGAGCGTAAGTCCCCTTCCTTTTGTGTTAAAAAAAAGATTAATCTCTCTCTCTCTCTTAATGTTTTTTCTGTTTTCTCCCTTTAATTCAGAATTTAAGCTTTTACTGTGACCAGAAGGGCTTTTCTGACAGGAGTTCAGTGTTTGGCAGTCCATGAATATATTTTCACCCCTTTATTTTGTTTGGTCATAGATGTTACTTGTTGCATATTGCTTCAATGCAATTCAAGGTTTTTTAACATACCCTGTGTTTTTAACTACTGTGTAGTAATATTATCTCTAGAGCCATGTTTATACTCTCAGATGATGGACACGTGCTATCTACTTTTGCAGCTCAATTGGTCTCATTTCAAGGTCAAGGGAAAGTTACAATGATCCCTGTTGTAGTTGCCGTAAGCCCCAAGCTTTCTTCTGTATGATGACGATTGGCAATTAACCATCGTGTGGCACTTTGTTTTCACTGTTTCTGATTTTGCCATTGTTTGGTTGATCATACTTTATGCAATTGGATTGGTGTCGCTTTGCTGATAGTCTTTTAAATATTACACAGAATCTTTACAGTCTATTTGCTTTTAATGGATGGTTTGTGCTTCACTGCACTCGCCTTTATGAGTGAAGTTAAAGTGTATCTTGAATGCTGCCATCAATTTATCAGTGTTTTGTGTTGTGCGTGTAATTCATTTGTTTTATGTTATGTTTATGGAATTGGAAGGCAAGTGTACAAACAGTTTTGATAACGGTACCTAGGTTGTACATTGTAGTTTTGTTATTCCATCAGAAATGGAGTTGTTATCATAGTATTTTTATCAATGTGAATTGATGTATTGGCTGTTGCATTGAACACTTCTCTATTCGATACTCATTGTTAGTTACTATTTTTCTTCATGAATATGTTAAATTGAACAGGTGGTATCACCTTTTCCTCCTTCTGACAAAATCGGGATTAAATCAGTTCAGAGGGAGACTGAAGAAATCGTGCCAATGAAGCAAATGAAAATGGATTGGGTTCCATATATTCCATTTGAAAATAGGTCTTTAATTGCCATTGATTTTGTTACCCAGTGCTTTCTTCTTAAAACTGTAGAAATCTATTTAATTTCATGTTTCTCAGGGAATCTCAAGTTGAAAGACTCAAATCCCAAATATTCATCATGAGCTGTACTCAGAGGAGGTATGATTTATTGCCTGTTTTCCCTTCTTTCTTTGTGCTCGCCTGAAGAACTAGATGTTTTGTGTTTGTCTTTTTCATTTGATCTGCCACTTTTGAGAACTTGCCGGGTGTGAATAGGCATTGTTAATTAGTTTCATTGCAATAGTAAGCTTATTCAATTTGTGCATTTTTTACACTTTTGGTACAGACATTGATTATTGTCTGGATTGCACGAGTGTAAGTATCTTCTTTTTGAATTATTGTATTTTTTATTTATTTATCTATGGACTCTCCTAGAGTTTTTCTTGCTATTTGAATTACAAGGAGTTCTAATGCCATTAAATTCTTTAGCTGTTGATACTGGTTGAATATTTCAAAACAAGACATAAATATAATAGTGATCTATTATCTCTCAAACTTAAGGATGTTAAGGTGTTACAATATTACTCGTAACTATCACGAAAACAACACACTTGAGTAGAAAATATGATTGTTTATTGAAGAATTCAGAATGATTGAGATGAATTACAAAGACAGTGCTAACCCAGGAACCTTTCCTGTCCTCTAGAATATCTAGATGTTAACTGCTATCAACTAATTGTCTACCCCTTTCCTCCCGCTACCCGCTACTTATATCGTTCCTTTTCCTACTTGGGCCTTGGGCCTTCTAACATATACATTTGTTATCTTGGGCTTAGACCGGTAAATCCAGTATTTGTTCCTGTTGTCCGATTGCTTTCTTCAGTTGCGACACATGGAACACCGGATGAATGCGAGACCCTTCCGGCATCTGTAACTTGTAGGCAACCTTCCCTACTTTCTTGATCACTGTGAATGGACCAAAGTATCTTGGTGCTAACTTCTGAAAAACCCTTGAACATACCGACTGTTGTCTATGTGGTCTCAGGTTCAGGAAGACTTTATCTCCTACGTCATAACTCACATCTCGCCGATGAGCATTAGACTGTTTAATCATGCGTTGCTGAGCACGTTGCAAATTATACTTTAGCTGCCTTAACACTTCATCTCTATCCAGCAACTCCCGAGCTACTGCCGCGGCATTAGATTCTGCTGGCAGGAATCGTGTAACCACAAGTGGTTTGCGCCCATAGACAGCCTCAAAAGGTGTCATACCAGCAGCGGATTGGTATGCTGTGTTATACCAAAATTCTGCCCAATGCACCCACAAACTCCAAGCTTTAGGTTGTTCAGACACGAAACATCTTAAGTATGTTTCTATAGACCGGTTCAAAACCTCCGTTTGGCCATCCGATTCCGGATGATAGGCTGAGCTCATAGCAAGTGTTGTTCCCTGTAGTCTAAAAATCTCCTTCCAGAACCCATTCATAAAGATTGAATCCCTGTCACTCACTATTGACCGAGGAATACCATGTAGCCGCACGACATCTTTGACAAATTTATCAGCAACACTCTGAGCCGTATAAGGATGTTTCAACAGAATAAAATGGCTGTATTTCGATAACCTGTCAACCACTACCAGCAGCACCTCAAATCCCCTTGATTTTGGCAGCCTTGAAATGAAATCCATCGAAATGTCTTCCCAAATTTGTTCTGGAATTGGAAGCGGTTGTAATAACCCAGCAGGCTTCATCGTTTGATATTTATGCCTTTGACATACGGTGCACTCAGCCACAAATCGATACACGTCCCTCTTCATCCCTTTCCAATAGAAACTGTTAGTAATTCTCTTCAATGTTCTGAAAGCTCCGGCGTGTCCCCCTTCTGTGGTACTGTGGCCCTCTTCCATAATCTTGATAATCCAGTTTGAATGTGCTGGTAACACTACTTTAGCCCTGTACAACAATAACCCTCGGGACATAGTATATGGAGAGTTAGTCTACTCTCCCTTGTTCAATTTAGACACAATCTTTTGTAATGCAGGGTCCCTTCTCACTGCTGCCTTCACCTCTTCAATATCCTGCCAGTGAGGCACATAAATACTGCCCAAAGTCGTGTCTTCACATCTAGACAATGCGTCTGCCCCTCCGTTGAGACATCCAGCTTTGAATTTGATTTGAAACTCATATCCCAGTAATTTAGCTATCCAATTCTGTTGGTCGGGTGTTGTGATTTTCTGGTGGAGCAGCTCTTTTAAAGCCTTGTGATCCGTCAAAACCACAAATTTGCGACCCAACAGGTAAGGTCTCCAATGCCTAACAGCTAACACCAGCGCCATTAATTCCTTTTCGTATGTTGATTTGCTGAGTGCCCGCTCCCCCAGTGCTTTATTGAAAAAAGCTATCGGATGTCCCCCTTGAGCTAGTATAGCTCCAATCCCTCGCCCTGATGCATCACATTCCACCACAAATTCTTCCTCAAAGTTGGGCAGTTTCAATACAGGGGCTGTAATCAGACTTGTTTTTAACTCTTCGAATGCTGTTTCTGCTTCTTTAGACCACGCAAAGCTACCTTTTTTTTACAACTCAGTAAGTGGTTTTGCTATTTTTCCGTAGTCCTTTATGAATTTCCGATAGTACCCGGACAGCCCTAAAAATCCCCTCAACCCTTTAATATTACATGGTGTCGGCCACGCTGCTACGCACTCCACTTTCTTGCTGTCCACCGCTACTCCCGCACCCGAGACCACATGTCCCAAATATTCAATCTCTTTTAGCCCAAACCCGCACTTCTTTTTATTTACAAACAACTGATTATCTCGCAATATCTCCAATACCAACTGAAGATGATCAGTGTGCTCCTCCAATGTTCTGCTGAATATTAATATGTCGTCGAAGAATACCAGGACAAATTTCCTCAAATACGGCCTCAAAATATCATTCATTGTGGCCTGGAACGTCGCTGGTGCATTCTTTAATCCGAACGGCATTACTAGGAACTCATAGTGGCCCAAATGAGTCCTAAATGATGTCTTCTCAATGTCCTCTGGCCTCACTCGTATCTGATGGTATCCGGATCGTAAATCCAATTTTGAGAACCACACTGATCCATATAACTCATCTAACAGCTCCTCGACAACCGGAATGGGATACTTATCTGCCACTGTGACTTCATTAAGGGCCCGGTAGTCGACACAAAATCTCCAGCTACCGTCCTTCTTTTTCACCAATATAACTGGGCTAGAATATGGGCTGGTACTTGGTTGAATCACCTCTGCCGACAGCATCTCCGCAATCAGTTTCTCAATTTCATTTTTCTGCCTATGCGCGTATCGATATGGCCTGACTTGTACCGGTCCCTGTCCTTCCTTAATATTAATAGCATGATCCTGGTTTCTGCTCGGAGGTAATTCCACTGGAATGTCAAATATCAGCTTGAATTTGTCTAAGACTTCCTGTATTTACTTGGGCCATTCCCTTTTCCCTGCCCCATCCATCTTTTCTGTATTCCCTTCCATTGTAAACAGTGTTGTCGAAAATTCAATTTCTGTTACTTTGCATATGGACTTGAAGGATAACATGGTGCGATGCAAGGTTGGATCGCCCTTCAGTGTTATTATTTGTCCCCCTGATCGAAATCTCATATCCATTTTGTTCCAGTCTACCAAAACTTCACCTAATGTCCTCAACCACTCAATGCCCAGGATGATATCCACTCGTCCTAGTTCGAACAAATGTCCTACTATTGTCACTGTGTATGAACCCAATTATACTAACAAACCATGGCAAATCCCTTGGCACCGTACCTTGGTTCCGTCACCAAGACACACTCCAAATCTTATAGACTCATCAATCTTTAAACCCATTTTTTGTACCAATGTACGAGAGACAAAGTTATGGCTAGCCCCGCTATCCACCATAACTATCACGTCTTCATTATTGATCTTGCCTCTCATCTTCATGGTTTGTGGTTGTGTTACTCCACTGATTGAGAACAATGGAAGTTCCACTGTGTCATAATCTTTATCTCCTTCCATTTCGTTTTCCAGTGCACCTATCACTTCTGTTTCCTCCTCAATGTCCTGTTCATTTTCTACCAGCGCCACCTGCAAAAGCTTAAATGCACATTTGTGTAGGGGTGAATATGGTTCTTCACAACGAAAGCACAGACCTTTTTCTTACGTCTCTGAAACTCTTGTGGTGATACAATTCTGGCCTCTTTCTTTGCCTAAGTTCTTCTTGATTGTTGTCCACCCGTAATGCTGCCCCCTTCTGATTTCAGATCTCCACCTGAAGAGTTAACTGATGTTTTCCGATCCTGTGTATAACTCTGTTGTTCTCGCCGATTCGTTATATTGCTGAGTGGCTGGCTACGACTCCTGTCCCAAGTGCTCCCACTCGTCTTGTTCAATTTCTCATTCTCATTTGTTGACCGATAACTTCTTCCTGGTTGCCACATTGTTTGGCCTGATCGGTAGTGTCCCCCGTACCCATTGATCTCTTCATCTATAGCTCGTGCTAGATCCATTGCTCGCATAATCGTCCGGGGTTCATGAACACCAATCCGCCTGCTAATTTCCTCTCGCAATCCACTTAAAAAATATCCCAAACATTGATCGTCTGGCAGGTCTCCCACCTGTGCTAGCAATACTTCAAATTGCTCGATGTATGCCTCAAGTGTTTGGCTGCCCTGTTTCAGCGATGCTAACATAAAAAACAGATTTGACTGTCTCCTCCCACCATATCTCCTAATCAACTCCTCTGCAAATCTCCCTACAACATGTCAGGAATCTTCATTCGCAGCCACTGGAACCAGTGATAAGTGGCGCCATCCATATGAATGTGGGCGAAGCGAAGTCGATGTGCCACAGGCGTGTGATGCAACTCAAAATACTGCTCAGCACGCCCTAACCAGCCTCTGGGATCCACCCCATCGAAGCCTGGTATCTCAATCTGTTTCAAAGCATGTCGCAATTCATCGTCATTTCCCAGCCGTGAGTCCCTGTACGAACCCCGAGTCTCTTCCTCCTCCTCGTCATTCTCAACATTTATTCCTCCTCTCCTCGTATGCCCTCGCGCATGATTCACCCCCTGTCCTTCGCGCAATTTATTCTCTTCCATATTCGCCTCAATTCGCGCCTGCGATTCAGCTAACGTTGCGATCGCTTTATTGATACTACTGATATTTTCCTGAACTGTGCTCATCGCCTTCTCCAAAGCTTCCACCTTCGTTTCCGATTGCGTTGATGCCATCTTCTCCTAATCACCTTCGCGCTGTGTTCGAACGGCAGAGTCGGACCAATTGTTACGATATTACTCGTAACTATCACGAAAACAACACACTTGAGTAGAAAATATGATTGTTTATTGAAGAATTCAGAATGATTGAGATGAATTACAGAGACAGTGCTAACCCAGGAACCTTTCCTCTCCTCTAGAATATCTAGATGTTAACTGCTATCAACTAATTGTCTACCCCTTTCCTCCCGCTACCCGCTACTTATATCGTTCCTTTTCCTACTTGGGCCTTGGGCCTTCTAACATATACATTTGTTATCTTGGGCTTAGGCCTATTTAATTCGCTAACATAAGGTTTTACAATCATCTGGCTGATGTTACAGTTGGATGTTGTGAGTGAGGAATAATCTAAGGGTTGCGGGGTTCCACTAAGAAATAGGTGGGAAATTAGCTTCCTTGATTGCTGACATATTTACTCTCTACCAGTTTTAAATGATGTCTAGGCTAATCAATTGGGGAATATGAAGAGAACATGGTACAGAGTGATCAGATAAAGGACCTTATCGAACTTTTAACATTCATCTGAAAGTTACTTTGTTGCAGGGCAGGTTTAAGGCAAATGAAGGTTGAGCGCTTGAAGAAGTTTGAGTACTGCTTACCCTGTGAGTGAACTCCCTTTATCTTTCCTTCAACTAAATGTCCTTTGCTTAATATTTGTTGTGTGCTGTTCCTGTCTTGTGTGCTGTTCCTGTCTTGGTATGGGGCTCTTCATATTTGTGGTCTCTGCAGAAACTAATGTTAAAAGCAAGTGCCTAATTTTTTTGGTTGACCTCTTTCTTGGTTTTTAATAAAGAAAAGAATCTGGGGGAAGAAAGAGTGTGAGGTTTGCTTGGACTGCATATGTCATGGACACACATGAGCTGCAAAAGTTGGAACAATTGATTTCTTTACAATCAGTTGTCTTGTAGATCAGCAGTTACTGCTTACGTAGTTGATGCTTTAACAATTTAACCCTTACAACAAACTCTACACATTCACATGAGTCTTTCCTAACCTGCTTCTCTATTGGGATGCTTTCAGGTGCAATCTACAAAAATCATAATTTTATTTGTATGTTTAATTAATTAACACTGCTGTTCTTAGAATACAGATGGTGTCGTGATTTATTCACCGTGTCAATGTTGCTCCTGGTTTCATATATTGAAATTCGTGCTACGTTACATCTAATTTTTGGGCAGACTTCTACCAGCCTCTTCAGGAAGATGAACTTGAACAGAGCACAGTGGTTCAGATCTTGTTCCCGATTGACCCAAAACCGGTAGGGTTCTATTTGTAATACTCATCTATATGACAATTAAGCCAATGTTCAGATGATACCTGTTTGTTGGATTGTTTAATGAATGCAACAAGCTAACATAGTTTCAACTATGCCTCCAGGTTTTCTGTGAGTTTGACTGGGAACTCGATGATTTAGAGGTATATCTTCGAATTGTGTTTCCCTCTTGTATGTTTTTGGTTCAATTTCCAAAAACAAGTGCATTAGTTGATTCGAATATAATCAGAGGAATTCCTTACTTGATTGGTAATACTGTTCAGGAGTTCACTGATAAGCTTATCGAGGAAGAAGAATTACCTGTAGATCAGAAAGAACCTTTTATGGTAAATGCTCGTAAAATTGCATTGTTCCTAAAAAAGTGAACATGGGTTATTCCAAATTTAAAGTTCTTTACAAGGAAGACCAGTCACTTGTTTTATTTGCATAGCATTTTGTGAAAGAGAAAGTTCGAGAAGGTAAAAAAGCTAATCGTGAGGCCAGGGACGCACGCAGAAAGGCGTTGGAGGAAATGAGTGAGGAAACAAAGGCTGCTTTTGAGGATATGAAGTTCTACAAATTCTATCCTGTATCCACACCTGATACTCCTGATGTATCCAATGTCAAGGTGAATTGCTACTGTTACTAGTATTGTTTTTTCATTCCCAAAGAACCACTAAGCGTGGGGAAAGCTTAAATTCATGTTTGATCTCGCTATGTTTTTGCATTTTTGCAATGAAATCAAACTACGAATGTTGTCATAACAGTTTAGTTTAAATACTGACGCCTTATGTGTTTTGACTTCTGAAACTTGCCTTGCAGGCACCATTTATCAATCGATACTATGGAAAGGCTCACAAAGTCATGTGAGAAGACATTATGAGGACAAGTTCTGGATGTCACATAACTTACCTCATTCAAAACTCGAGCTTCCAAGGTTTATGAAGCTGTTCCTTGCCCCAATATAAATCAATCATCAGAGACCAAGTCTTAACTTGTGTGCAAACGACTTATTCAATTTTGAGATGTGTACTTGATCACGGATATTTTTTTATTGGGAGAGACTTCTTGTAGAAATAATCAAATTTAATTTTGACAGAGATGACATGGAATCCAACCAAAACAACCCACCCATTAAGGTGCGACAGGGGTCCAGAACTTGCAGGGTTGTGACTTTTGCTCCATAGTTTCAATTGCCCTTGACATAATCAAATGCTTCAGAAACATTAGCACAGGTGAAATAACTAAAAAAATCGATAAATTACGTTCCATATTTATATCCTGAAAAACACATTTATACATCAAAGGCAAACACAGAACGCCATGTAATGTGGTCTCAAATATATTACAAAAGTTAACAAACATCATGGATGAAAATCATTAGAGAAATCCACAGCCAAAGATGAAAAATGATCTATCCATTCCCAGAAGCCTGCAAAAGGCATCAAACCACACAACAACGGCAAAGACAGTAGCACTGAATAAAAGATCACCCTCCTCGCCCAGTAAGGGAAGATAGTTTTCTCTTGCAAGCTTTCAAGGGCAGTAACAGGGCCATTTAGAGCAACCAACAGATTTGAACGAAACATATTTGAGAAGAAATGCAAAAAGCATATAGCCTCCCAATATATTAACCAGTGGTTCCCACTACCTCCTAAGGTGTCGATGCAAAACTTTCCTGCACAACCACAGACGACACTTAACAGTAACACGATGAAAGTAATGGGCATTGTCTGATGTGCAGTGGATGATCGTTGGATCAGTAAAAAAGTGATTGCCCCAATCAATAGGATGCCAAATAGCATGCGACTTAAAACTTGAATCTGGCATCTCAGAATCTGCAGGCCAGAGCTGAAAGTTGACATGGATGTTGGCATCCACCACGGCTTGGATTCCTGGAACAAAGAAGAGATTTACATTTATCTCCGAATAACTTATAGGCTGACATGTGGTCGAATGCAATAATGACATGCCACACCAAAATAATAGAGAATAGGCAGACCCCACACCTTGAAGAAAAAAAAATGCAAAACATCAATAGTGAGTACTGTTGAGTCGTTGACAACCATTATTCATAACATTTTTACCATGGCTCTCTCGGACAAAAATATACTTGAACCTGTGCACTAGCTAACTGTAGGACGAGAAATTGAAGGGCACAAGGTTATAGAGATGGATTTGATTATAAAAATATTGTTTTTACTTGCTACTTCAGAGTATAAACTTTTATTTACCCAAGTGTTCATATAGTGTAAAACAAATGGTACGAAAATCCCAGATATCTATGTTAGCATTGAAACAAATGCAAATCCTCACATTCCCAACAACAATTCAGTTTCAGAAAATAACAATCTTCCCAAAAAAATTCAAGTAATCGCTTGTAAGCCCTTTCACATAGTTTTAAGCTTAAACTTAAGGTATTGCAAATCCCAGAATTGATATGCCATACGGATACGTAAGTAATGGGATCAAATGATATGATGAAGATCAAGTATAATATTACCATGGGGGAGCAAGATTCAGTAATCTCAGTTATTCTTCTGTGAGAATAAACATAAGTTCCATAAGCGAGGCCAAACAACATGATGATTAGACCAGAAACAAGAAAATCCAAGCATTTCCTCAGCAGCTCCGTTTCTCTTGTGTCCCGTAATTGTGTTCTAAATTTTTCGGCAGAGAAAGATGCCTTAGAGAGACCCATTGATAATTTCAGTCTCTCAAGAAAATTTGAATCAGAGTTGAGAGACAGCTGTCTTTCTTTGAGTTCCAACCTTTTCATGATAAGACCCATTTCAAATGTCTTCAAGTCATTGGAACGTGTTTGCTCCATTACGGATTTTTCCATGGTGCTCAGCATAGAACATTGGTTTATTGAAGGATTGGAGGGGCCAATAATTGAATAAGTTCCAGGCAACTGAAGCTTTATCTGTTCATCATGCAGAGAATTGACAAGCCGCCGATTCATCAAATCCATATGGGCATTATCTTCCATCTGCTCACGACTGAAGTATGATCCCTCATTTCTGGTTCTAAAGGACAATGATTCAAATTCATCATCATTATCACGTGGACGTGCAGAATCTTCTCGTCTGTCAAATGACAATGGTGTGCTTGCCACAGAACAAGAACCCTCTCTAAATCGAGCTCTTAGGTGTGTTTCTTCAACATTTTGCAACGATGCCTTTATTAATCTCAGAGTCATCAATGTACTACGAAAAGATTTCTCAAAGTTCGTCACAAAACTATCAAATTTGTTCCCAAATACCTGCTTTTAGACAGGCAACCAAAGAAAGGAAACACAACCTTGACTGGGTTAATTGAAAGAGAGTTAGTGACTAGTGAAAATCACACCACAATATCAGCATAAAGCTTAAGATTAGGCTTACATTGGCTAAAGACTCTCTGACTGCCAAAATACAGAGCTGCAAGCAGGGAGGTGAGAAATGTCACCAAAAATTTTATACAGGAAATAAGAACGAGAGAATATTTCAGTACACAATAAGTTTTAATTATCCTTTGAAACTTAAAGGCAAAACACCTCAAATATGGTTTGTGGTTTAATTGGTGATAAGTTGAAGAAATCAACCATTAGAAATTTTTACATCTGTTGACTAGATGGGCTTAAGCAACAAAAAAATGATTATAAGTATATAAAATGCCCTCCCATGTTAAGCTTAAGAAGCAAATAGCTAATAAAACTGCACTGAGAAAGGAGGAAAACATACACTCGACAGATAATCATCAGAGATCTTTTCTCCACTTGTATTTTTTCTTTCCAAAACCTACAACAAGCAAGGCAAACACTTCATATTTCAAATCGAAAAATATGAAGAAAAGCACAATAACACATCCAATCAATGAATTGACAAAAATACAGATGATGGCCTGAAATTTTCAAGGAATCATTCAGCAACAGAAAACGTACATCAAGGAATCATTTAACAACAGTATAATGGTAATGAAATGACCAGCATATTCAAGGCTAATATTTACCAATACCAACAGCGACACAACCCCTTCTCAATACCGTCTCTGCACAGCCACTGTCATTTGCGTAACTAAAATGCTTGAAGAGGTTATCACTTATTACACATTCAAATTATATCGTAGAAACTAATCCACGAACATATGGTGTGAGGTGGAGGAAGTGGGAATGGATGATAACCGACATAAGATGTTTCACTCACTCACTTGTCGTGACATTATCACATAGAAGGGACTTAAACCAAACCAACTACGGAGATCACAAGATGAAGTCCAATAAGATATTTTTGAAGTGGTGCTTAAATATGACTTTTTGAATATGGCTCCATGTGTAGTAAACTGTCTTGAGTAACAAATATAGGAAAAGATAAAACTATAGAATGATTGGTTAAAAAAAGGGAGATAATGTTTGAATGTCTAATGTTCCTAGATTGAGAAACTTTATTTAAGGTGTGGAATATTGATTTGATCGAAAATAGACTTTATTTCTATTCTTGCAGAAAGAACGGCCCATGAGAGCCAAACAAACCCCATTGAACACTAGAAAGAAGCAAAGAATGTAACCATTACTCAATGTTTTACAAACCACTCCATCTCTCCACATGAAAACCAAGGTTTATGCATCAATAGTTTCAAAATGAAGCTGAAAATTTTGAAGAGATCATCTAATAAAGTCCACCGAAGGAACCTGTATAGATATATATACACAAGTAACAACAACTAATAACTCTACAGTTCAATTCTCAAAGAAAATGGAAAGAAAAATTTCCATTGAAAAAGTACAACGAATCCAAATGAATACTCAACCAAATCAGTGTACTTGTATAAATGCAAACACCGTCACTAAGTTTCAAAGTTTGACATAGATAAAACAAACCGTTGTACCCAAAGAACTCACCTTTACTCAAAATCCGAAAATGAACTCCCTAAATTCCATTTGTTTGAGGTGAAAATGGAAAGAAAGAGAGGAATAAAAAGTACATAACGAATCAAAATATCAAACAAATAAAAATTCCGAGACTTGAAGAAAAGTAAAGGCAAGATAAAAAATATCCAAAAACCTGAGCAACCACAGCAGCGATAGACATTCCAAGAGGAAGGGCAAGCGCATCGACATCCCTAGGGACCAATCTCCGGGTTGTCTTCGAGCCAACCCGGATACTTTTCGTGTTTCTGAGAAGCTTAAAGCCATTTTTCGTTGCAGAGCAACAATTGTTAGACGAAGCAGATGATCCCGAGTCTGAAGCAACTTTTTTCTTCTTTTTCGGTTTTCTACAGGAAAAGGTAGAGGCTGCTTTAAAGCCATTAACTATGTCAGAAGCCATCGATCCGCCGTGCCGCCTTGTTTTTGAGACGGAAACTATCGTTGTAAAATGTTTTCGTCTAATATTACTTATTTCTTTTATTTAAATTTATCACATAAAACAGATGAAGAAAGATTTGAGGCCACTGCGAAGTAAACTCAACCCGGGCCGGATCGTAAGTAAAACGGGTTCGGGATTTGGGAACCTGAATCCTTCCACGGCATGGTCCAAACCCATGGTATGGTCTAGTAACAGATACGAATATATATTTTCATCACAAAATACAATCATAAACAATCATGCAGCTTCGATTCTCTTGTCCCCCCGGGGCCTCTCCAATTTCCACCACCACCCGCCGTATCCATTGCCGTTTTGTCGCTGTGGCCTCCACCTCCTCCATCCACAGCCCTCTCCTCAAAATCCGTCTAGCTTTTTCCAAGCTACTACCCGTGGCCGTTGCAACTTCTGCCTCCACCACCGTTTTTCAGGAAGAGGATGAAGATATAGAGGGCTTTTTCTCCGATTATAACTCTGAAGCTTCCCAAGCTAACTCGAAACGATGTAACAAGGGTTCCACTGGCGCGTCCACCATTTCCTCGGGTGTGACGTTAGAAAATGTGAGTAAGAGTTACAAGGGAGCCACCGTACTGAAAAACATCAGTTGGGACGTGAAGAAAGGAGAAAAGGTTGGGTTAGTGGGTGTAAATGGCGCAGCGAAAACAACCCAGATGAGAATTATATCCGGTCTTGAACAACCTGATTCAGGGAATGTAATCAAGGTAAAGAGTAACATGAAAATCGCGTTCTTGAACCAAGATTTCGAGGTTCTGTCCACTGGGACGGTGAAAGATGAATTTTTGAGCGCATTTAAGGAGGAAATGGAGGTTCCAGGGAGGTTTGAGAAAGTGCAGAAGGCGATTGAGAAATCCGTGGATGATTTGGAGCTGATGCGGAGGCCGTTGGATGAGTTTGATTTACTTCAGAGGAAGGCGCAAGCTGTAGACTTGGATGAAGTAGATGTTAAGATCAACAAGTTGATGCCTGAGCTTGGGTTTGGGCCCGAGGATGCGGATAGACTTGTTACGTCGTTTAGTGGAGGGTGGCAGATGAGGATGTCACTCGGGAAAATTCTTTTGCAGGTAAAATTTAATAGCTTGCATAATTGTTTGGGGTTGAACATACACGTGCAATGGTAAATTTGTGTATCAGGTGATTGCATTTTAGCTGCTTTCAAGCGTAGTGATTTTTGTTCCGAGTCATGACTTTTGGTAATATCGGTTGTTATGTGAAAGTATGATGATAGCCTTACTATTCTATTAGTTTTGCATACGTCTTTTACTGAGTTGCTGGTGTTGACAATGATCTTCATGTGATGATTGCAGACACGTGACAATTTTGATGCAGATTATGATTACTCAAATATATTTATGTTATTTTTGCTCTTTACATATCGTATATCTAAGAAATTATCTGCAGGATCCTGATCTATTGCTTTTGGATGAACCCACAAATCATCTTGATCCTGATACCATCGAGTGGCTTGAGAGTTATCTAAATAAGCAGGACGTGCCAATGATCATCATATCACATGACAGGGCTTTTCTCGATCAATTGTGCACAAAAATTGTGGAAACCGACATGGGTGTTTCGAGAACTTATGAAGGAAATTATTCTGATTATGTCATTGCAAAGGCAGGATGGATTGACACTCAGTTTGCAGTATGGGAAAAACAACAGAAAAAGATTGAACAGAGTAGGGACCTTATATGCAGGTTAAGTGGTGGAGCAAATACTGGCCGTGCTTCCTCTGCTGAAAAGGTATGCATTTAATCATCCGATATCTCTTCTATCTATATGTCCATCCATTCAATCATCATTAAATAATTTGATCTGTTGTTGGATAAGAAAGTTTGGTAATTTCTTTTGAAACCTGCTTCTACCTTGTTTTTGTGCTTCATAAAAATTTATGATTCTCTTTGCCACTTGATACTTAGGATATATTGCATTGCACTGTGTTTTTTTTTAATCTGTCAAAATAACAGTCTAGTAATTATGTTTCATTTTGTCTCCAATGGTGAGTAATTTTCCTGGTACCTACAGAAGGGCCAACTTAGGTAAACATTTTTATTTCACTTATTTTCTTCTTTGCTGATAATTGATTGCCTAATTTTTTTACCTAACCTGGATCTGCTGGATCTTTGAAATTTTACTTACGGTTTTTTCTTTGCCTTTGGATTTCTTTGTTAAATTCTTGTTGGAGCAGAAGCTGGAAAAGCTCCAGGATGAAGAAAAAGTTGACGAACCCAAGATGTCCAAGGTGAATGTGCTACATTAGTGAACCTTAGTATCTTTAGGTACTTTGGAAAATGTTCTAACTGAATGGGTGTCTCTTGTCTGCGTAGGCGGCAAAGGAAGTTAGAAAGAAACAGAAAATACAGGCATTTCAAGCTGCTAAACAAATATCCAAAGGACTAAAGAATGCGGTTGCGTGGTCTTGTACCCCTTTCAAATCCAATTTCAAATGCAATGCATATTCCAATTTCCTTCACCCATTGCCGACCTTTTTTTCCTCTTCCGAATCTGTTGAAAATCCAACAAGAAAAAGCTCGGTTATATGCGCTTGTGGTTTGGCTCCGTCGATGGACTTATCACCCACCAACTTCAATGTATGCTTTGCTCAAAACCTTGCAAGTTGTCTTTTCTTTACTTATTGGGTTCAATTGGATAACTTATTGTTGAAAAGATGAACACGATTTTGAAGAAAGAACTATTATTTCTTGCTTCATACACTAAAGAACAAAGTCTGAATATATACAGATTAACAAACCTAATTCTAGAGCTAGAATATTATGTTCCCTAAAATACATACTACAAAAAAGGTAACAAATATAAGATAATTATCCTCTAGAAATAGAAGATAGTCTTTCATTTTTCCACACTCCCCCTCAAGTTGGTGCAAATATATCCACCATGCCCAACTTGCTTGTAAAGTCCTCAAACTTTGGTTGGAAATTCCCTTTTGTAAAGCCATCTGCGATCTGTTGTTCTGAGGAAACATAGGGCATGCAAATCGTACCATCTTCCAGCTTTTCCTTTATGAGGTGTCTATCAATCTCAATGTGTTTGGTCCTGTCATGTTGCACAGGATTATTTGCAATGTTGATGGCCGACTTGTTATCGCAAAACAGCTTCATAGGAGCTTCATATCCTAACTGTAGTTCTTTAAGCACTCTTCGTACCCATAGTAATTCAGAAACTCCATTAGCTACAGCTCTTAATTCAGCTTCTGCACTGCTTCTAGCCACAACATTTTGCTTCTTACTTCGCCAAGTAACCAAGTCCCCCCATAAGAAAACGCAGTATCCCGAGGTTGATCTTTTGTCAGTGACTGATCCTGCCCAATCAGCATCTGTAAAGCCCTCTATATTCCTCACACTGCACCTTTTAAACAACAGTCCTTTCCCTGGAGTATTCTTCAGATATCTTAGGATCTTGTATACGGCTTCCAAGTGTTCCTCGTAAGGAGAATGCATGAATTGACTTACCATACTTACTGCGAAAGCAATATCTGGACGTGTATGGGAAAGATAAATTAATTTTCCCATGAGTCGTTGATATCTCCCAACATCCACCGGGGTCCCTTGAGTTATATCTCCCAATTTGAGGTTTGGATCGATTGGTGTGTCACTTGGTCTACAACCTGTCATTCCTGTGTCTTTAAGGAGGTCCAGTATATACTTCCTTTGTGACACATAGATTCCCTTCTTCGATCTTGCTACTTCCATGCCCAGAAAGTAGCGCGGTGGTCTTAAGTCTTTGACTTCAAATTCAGAGGATAAGCACTGCTTTAGTCTGTGTATTTCCTCCTCATCGTTCCCTGAAATGATGATGTCGTCCACATAAACGATCAGGACTGCCACCTTACCAGTTCCAGACGATTTGATGAACATTGTGTGGTCCGACTGTCCTTGTGTGTAGCCTTGATTCTTGACTGATTTCGAGAATTTCTCAAACCAAGCTCTAGTGGACTGTTTCAATCCATAGAGGGATTTTTGCAGCCTACAGACATTTCCTCCAAAGTGATTCTGAAATCCAGTATGAGCATCCATGAACACCTCCTCTTCCAATTCTCCATTGAGGAAGGCGTTCTTTACATCCAGCTGGTGTAGAGGCCACTCAAGGTTTGCAGCAATGGAGAGCAGAATTCTGATGGTGTTCAGTTTTGCCACTGGAGCGAATGTCTCCTAATAATCAATTCCATAGGTTTGTGTATACCCTCAGGCCACAAGTCTGGTTTTATATCTCCAGGGACCCATCAGAGTTGAGCTTCACGTTGAAAACCCATTTACAACCCACTGTTTTTTTATCTTTCGGCAGTGGCATTAACTCCCAGGTTTTGTTCTTCACCAGCGCCTTCATCTCCTCAAGGAGAGCCTCCTTCCAATTATCTTTCGGCAGTGGCATTAACTCCCAGGTTTTGTTCTTCACCAGCGCCTTCATCTCCTCAAGGAGAGCCTCCTTCCAATGGGGAACAGCTAGGGCGTCCTGTATAGACTTGGGAATTTCGACACTTTGTAACTGAGAGATGAAGCCAGAGTAGGATTTAGTGATATTGTGGTAAGAAATGTGGTTAGACAGGGGATGTTGAGTGCAGGATCTCGTCCCTTTTCTCAGAGCAATGGGAATATCAGCAGAAGAGTGAGACTCTGTGTTGTGCAGGAATATATCAGATTCAATACCTGGACTAAGAGCAGCTGGAACAACATGCTCGTTTCTTGGTTCTGAATCATGGTCGTGTGGAGTCAAGGGGTCTGTCCTCCTTTGAGTATTTCTTCTCACATAGACATGATCAAACATTTTCCCTGTGTTTTTTTCAGGAATGTTTTCTTGGTCTACTTGTGTGGGTTCAAGACTAGTGTTGAAATCAACAAGGACTTCGGACCTTTAGGCTGTTGAGGAACAGATTGTGGAAACAAGTCCTCAAGGGGGTTCTGCCCCCGAGAAAAATAGGCTTCAGACTCAAAGAAAGTAGCATCCATAGTAACAAAGTACCGCCTGGTTTGTGGATCAAAACACTTATAACCCTTCTGTGAAGGAGAGCAACCAACAAACACACACTTTACAACCAGGGGTTCCAACTTATCTCGATCACGTTTGTGAACAAAGACACTACATCCAAAAACACGAGGCTGTAACTCAGAAGTTAAGTGGGAGGTTGGAAAACACTCATGAAATAACAGACTAGGTGATTCGAAGTTTAAAATCCTCGAGGGCATTCTATTAATGAGGTAAGTTGCTGTTAGAATGGCTTCTCCCCACAGGTATTTGGGTACGCTAGTGGTGAACATAAGGGATCTAGCCACTTCGAGAAGGTGACGATTTTTCCTTTCGGCTACACCATTTTGTTGGGGAGTTTGGACACATGAGCTTTGATGAATAACCCATGTGTTTGGAAAAACTTCCCGAGAAGTTGATTAACGTACTCTTTCCCATTGTCAGTACGAAGCACCTTTATGTTTGTTTGAAATTGTGTTTGAACCATATAGAAGAAATTTTTGAACGTAGAGGCAACTTCTGATTTATCGCCAAGTAGATATACCCAAGACATACGAGTATGATCATCAATGAATGTAACAAACCATTTTTTTCCAGAGATAGTATGAATATTAAATGGTCCCCAGACATCGCTAACAAGGGAAAAAGGTGTGAATGCTTTATAAGATTGACTTGGAAATGAAGTTCTATGATGTTTAGCAAACTGACATGCTTCACAATTGAGTTCCACAAGGTTTGTACTCTTAATTAAAGACGGAAACATTTGTTTTAAGTAAGACAAACTCGGATGTCCTAGTCTACGATGAAGTAACATGATATTATCAGTACTTGAGTTGAGTTCTACGCTGGAGTGTTGTGCTTGTCTATGAGAGTGAGTTGGCTCAAAGTAGTAAAGACCCCCTTCTCTCTAGCACTGCCAATCATCATCCCCGAGTCCGAGTCCTGAAATTGACAATGATCAAGGAAAAAATTAACACGACAGTTGACATCATGAATTAGTTGACTGACTGAAAGTAAGTTACAGGAGAGGTTTGGGACGTGGAGGACATTGTGAAGTGTCAAGGTTTTTGAGACAACGATGAACCCTTTTCCAGCAATTGGAGATAGGGAGCCATCGGCAATCCTGATTTTCTTGTTTCCTGCACAAGGAGAATAAGAGAGAAAAATACTAGAGGAACCGGTCATGTGATCAGTAGCCCCAGAGTCCACAATCCAAGAAAGTGCAGGAGAGATAGAGTTAAAGGCAGAAGACTGAGGATTATAACCTTGTTGAGCTAGAGAGGTAGAAGACGGAGTGCAGGTGGTGAACTGGGTGGACTGGAACAATTTAAACAGTTGGCCTAACTGTTCTTTACTGAAAGTTGGTGTCCCAGGAAAGGCTCCAGCTTCTTCCTCAACTCCAGATTGGTTAGCCCGAGGTTCACGGCCCTTTGGCCTGGGAAATCTCGGCTTCCAATTTGGTGGTTTTCCATGCATGTCCCAGCAGGTCTCCTTGGTGTGATTTGGCTTGCTGCAGTGTTCACACTTAACTCCTTCCCATTTCATACCTGAGCGAGGCTGAGTGTTGAGAAATTTACCAGGATTTCGAGACACCAAGGCTGAAGTTTCAGGTACTGTTGGAGACTTTTCTTTTAGCATAACACGTCTTCGGCCTTCCTCTCGTCGTACTTCTGCGAATACCTCTCCAAGGGATGGCAGTGACATCCTCCTGTTGTGTGCTCAATCACAACAGGTAAGTAATCAACATCAATGGTAGGGTCAAAGTATGAATTGTATATCTGAAATGAATCTGGAATTTCTATCTGAAATGGAAATCCCAGGACTACGCCTGTAACCTCTAGACAAGCTAGATCTCAACTGATATCAACTAATTTGCTAACTCCCTTCCCCGCATATGCATCGTTATTTATACTGTCTAATCTTTCCTTTGGGCCGTGGCCCTTCTACTGTACACCTTAGTGATATTGGGCCTGGGCCTATTCTGTTTATTAACACTATTCCTATCACCTCCCCAGGATTCTGCCCCGGACTTCGTCCAATTCTCGATTGAGACCAGCCAAAAACACAAAGACCCGATCAGTTTCCATGCGTTTATGATACTTAACGCTGTCGTTCTTGCACTCCCAGTCATCTTCATAACACAGGTCGAGTTCCTGCCAAAGTGCACGCATCTCATTGTAGTACTCAATCACATTCTTTTCTCCCTGTTTAGAATTCCACAACCGGGTCTTAAGATCAAAGATCTGTGAGGAATTCTCTAGATCAGAATATGTCTCCCTCACAGCTTCCCATACGTCTTTCGCAGTGGGCAGAAACAGATACGTCCTCCCGATCGATGGTTCCATGGAGTTGATTAGCCATGCCATAACCATTGAGTTCTCTGATTTCCATGAACTCCACTTCGGATCACCTCTCTCTGGCTCTCGGGTGTCTCCAGTTAAGTACCCAAGCCTTCCTCTACCTTCGATAATCAATTTGATGGACTGTGCCCATTCTAAAAAATTCTTACCATTCAATTTATGAATGGTAATATGAACTGATGAGTTTTCCAGCCCATTTGGGCTCACGGTATACACTTCAGGAAGCTTCTGGTCTAGAACCCGAGAGGTATTGTCCTTTAATTCAGACATCCTGGCGTCGCCTCAGGTTCACAGAGATAGTCGCCCCGCTACGCAGACGAACACGGTGCTCTTCGGCAGCAGACTTGGTCGTCCACAGATGACAGCCTGTAGACAGAGTTGCGCGACGCACTTTCTGGATAGCAAAGTTACGACCTAAAGCTCTGATACCATGTTGAAAAGATGAACACGATTTTGAAGAAAGAACTATTATTTCTTGCTTGATACACTAAAGAACAAAGTCTGAATATACATACAGATTAACAAACCTAATTCTAGAGCTAGAATATTATGTTCCCTAAAATACATACTACAAAAAAGGTAACAAATATAAGATAATTATTCTCTAGAAATAGAAGATAGTCTTTCTATTTTTCCACACTTATCTATGTGAATCCAGGTTGTTTCCTTATATGAATAAAAATTTGATGTTTAGGCAAGGAATATATAACTGATTTAGTTTTGGACGAGCATATTAACCTCAGGTTTAGGTCCATAACCCACCAAATGTCATTTGTCAATTTGGTCTGCCGTGCTATACTCCGAGCATTATTTTCTCCTCTTGAAACATTTCCCCATGAATTTTGTTGTAACATAGGTCCCATTCCTTTTCTTACCGTTGCTGAAAAAAATCGTCATGCAGTCTGTGTGGAGATGTTATTATGTATTTGTCTACTTTCTTGCTAGTGATTCTTAAATTTCTTTTTCATATGTTCCTGCTGATGACATTCCCTGCAATGGCGCTGACATTTTAAAGGTGATACAAAAGAATAGAAGTATCCTGAACCTATGGCCTCCCAGGCTTGTTTTCACTAAGGAAACTTTTAACTGAATTTCTTTATGCTTTTGCACTAGCAGTAAATTTCATTCTTATCAGAGTATGTTCAAAAGGCACTGTTTGTGTGTTTCTTCAGGGTTCTCATCAAGTAGGAACTTTGAAGTTGGGGAATCAGCCGGTGGATGAGTCTGATGTGCTTATTGAATGCCGAGATGTCTATAAATCTTTTGGGGAAAAGCAGATCTTAAGAGGTTTGAGCTTCAAGGTGACTTTCTTTAATTTGCTTTTATGGTTCTTTTTTGTTTAGCCTGCTTACAAGTTACAGGGATGATATGTTGCAATACCCTACAGAGAATGACAATTCTTTTTTTATTGACTAAATCTTGATTTAGTAACATCTTGACAGAATTATTGTAACTATTACCACTTGATATTAAGCTATAGAGAGTTACAGTATTCTTTCATTTGAAGGATAAGAACAACTAAGAAATCAGTGAGACAGTGGACCAGTAGATGATTGTCAATTATCAGTGCCCTTGTTCTGTTTTCGACCGGTTGAAATGATCAATCAGTGGTAGTAGGATTCAGTTCAATTTGTTTGTGTTACTTCACCATGAATCACAAATCATCATCTGCTAAACATTTTTCTTCCTCAAGGTTAAATTTCATAAAAAGTGTTTTGTAGATTAGGCATGGGGAGGCTGTTGGAATTATTGGGCCATCTGGAACTGGTAAGTCAACCATCTTGAAGATCATCGCTGGGCTTCTAGCTCCAGATAAGGTAGTTGTAACTGTATAGTTTATACTTTCATTTTGGTTATTTATCTCATCTCTTATTTTGTTTAGACACAAGCATGCTCCAGAAAGGCTGATTTTGTTATTGACTCATTGTAAATTTTTAAGAAGATTTTGATTTTGATTAGGGTGAGGTTTTGATTCGAGGTAGAAGGCGGCATGGGTTAATCTGTGATGAGGAAATATCTGGTCTTAGAATTGGCTTGGTAAGATATAAATGTTTGTGAATACGTGATCTGCTCAAAAGAACTGCAGATTGAACTTTAGTCAATCTTGCGCAGTGATGGTTCTTTGCAGTTCTTGATTCTATTTATGTTTTGTGACAGGTCTTCCAGAGCTCAGCACTTTTTGATTCTTTGTCTGTTCGTGACAATGTTGGTTTCCTATTGTGAGATTTTTGGAGGCTAACTTTTAATGTTCCTTATCCTACATACATTAGAATTTAAATTTGTTTGTTTGTATATGTTCAATTCCTTATATCTTCTAAATATCAGATATGAAAATTCAACTATGTCTGATGATCGTATTTCAGAGCTCGTGGCAGAGACCCTAGCAGCTGTTGGTTTGAAGGTTTGCATTTGTCAATCTGGCGTGTCTTGGTCGATTAGCATTTGTTTGGAAACTTAATTATCAGGAACATATTAGTTCTGCACCGATTCTATTTTTGGCTGGTAAGGAGGACTGAAACAAGCTTAACCAGTATACCTGGAATTGTTTATACTAAAGTAATTAAAAGGAAGCAGGATAGTGTGTGAAGGGTTGTTTATGTCATCTACGTCCAGTTATTTTTCTCCTTGATATGCTTTTGTTTGAAAAGGATTAAATGAATGTTTTTAGGGAGTTGAAGACCGGCTACCATCTGAATTGTCTGGTGGGATGAAAAAACGGGTTGCGTTGGCTCGATCCATAATTTTTGATACTGCAAAAGATTCAATAGAGCCTGAGGTACAGTACAAGGGGCTCTTGTATCTTATCTTTGTATGTTCTTTTCAGTTATATGTAATAGATTAATAGCGTCATTGGACTTTCTCATGAAGGTAGCTTTTAAAAGATTTGATGAGGGCACTCGCACCCCTTGTATGTTTTGAGACATAAATTAGTTCTTAATTTTTTGTGCAGTTGTTTTCATGTTCATATGTGCTGTCCACGAGAAATCATAAAAGTGTTTCTTTTGTTCAATTGCTATGATTATCTTATCTGGATATTAAGTAGAGTAACTGATTTTTTGTGATAGTTATAGTTATAATAGGTCTTCTTTTAGTATTCACTTCTGGTTTACTGCCTGTGATAGTAATAGTGTAAAACCAAGTCTTGGACATGAAGGTTTTTTACAGGATAAAGTTAAGTCAGTCCTCTAAGTTGTTATATCTGCTTTTTGTCCTTGTAACTTTTATAATTTGCATTTGGTTGGTTCTTAGTCTTATTCTACTGCTGATGTGACACTAGAAAATGCTGACATGTCGTTGAAATCCCCTTTTTTGTTCCTCTTAATGGAGTAAGATACTATTGATTTTCAAATGTAAAAAAAATTGCATCTCAAAGACTAGTATTATATACAAAGTTACTCGAGAACAGAATAAATGGGACGTTCTAGAGCTGTGAACCATCGTAAATGCATATAAATGAGTGTGTCTTGACAATGACATGGGTAAGGTTCTTAACGAGTGTACGTCTCATGTTTTATCTGTCGTTCCTCGTGTATGATGAAGTTTACTTTTATCTTATTGATGGCTATTCAAATTACCGAGCAGGTGCTCTTGTATGACGAGCCGACTGCTGGACTTGATCCAATTGCATCCACAGTAGTTGAAGATCTCATCCGTTCAGTTCATATGAAAGGACAGGATGCAGTGGGGAATCCAGGGAAGATTGCATCCTATGTGGTTGTCACCCATCAGCACAGCACAATCAGTAGAGCTGTTGATAGGTATAAACTGGATCGTTTTAATGAGATCGAATATTTTGCTTTTATCTTTCCCTTTACCTTCGCTACTTTGTTTGATTTTTTCTAGGCTTTTATTTTTGTACGAAGGAAAGGTGGTGTGGCAAGGAATGACTCAAGAGTTTTGCTCATCACCAAATCCAATTGTCCAGCAGGTGAAATCAGTTGAAAGGAAAAACTATTTTCAAGTCGAATATCATTCAAGTTCAGATATTTTTTAAAACTTTTCATCCAACTAGTTTCTAATATCATTAGTTTCAGCAAGAATACGACCTTACTTAGTGATGTCATAGTACCTGAGATTTCTATCTAATGTATTCCTGTAACTATTTTCAGTTTGCATCGGGGAGCTTGGACGGCCCGATTAAGTATTAGCGATCTGAAGGTCCGGCGACTTGTGAGAACAAATGCATGATTGCACAAGAATTTTGAACTTGCTGAAAGCGTTTTGACATGTATGCCACTGAGGCTTCTTTGGACTAAGTGGAAAAGAGTCTCAAAGCTCCTAATTTATTCTTGACGTTAATTGTACATGTTACTCGGTGTATGTTCCTCTAAGCCAAAACAAACTAAATGGTCGTCATTGCCGATAGTTGTGAAGGCATCTTAGGGTAGAAATAGGAGTGGACATGGATAAAACATGTTACTCGGTGTATTTTTTTAATTGCCGATAGTATGTTTATTTTACCAATATACCCCTCGTTTCCTATTACTATAGTTTTATACTACTATTGAATTATGTAATTCATATGAAGATCGATATGCTTTTATACTACTATTGTATTTGCTAAATTTTCATAACAATTCCACAAAATTTTAGAGGCTTTGTCTTGTAATGAGGGACTTTGGCATGTGATGGAGGTGCTGAAGGCGGTGTTGATGGAGGCGGAGGTTCTGCCGGGCCGGTCGGAGGTGGAGTGGGCCGACGGAGAGATGGCGTACATGCAGGCTCATTTTGACAAAGTTCTAATAAATGTGGCCGATGCAGCTCACTCACGATTTCAAGGTTACGAACCCATAATGGTTACTTTTGAAAACTGATTGAGAGAGGGATATAGTAGCAGCGAATTGTTTAGTACTCTCGTTCCCATGTTTTGTATGTATAAATAATGGTAACCTTTGTGTCCAAACGATATACTCCATATACTATTTGTTAAAATTACATCCCTTAATTAACTGACTTTGGTCACGATGAAATTTTTTTCTTTTTATTTGCAAAACATCACTCAACTATCCTACTCTACATTTTGTTTATATCTTTTTTCTGCTATCATTTCAAAATTAAAAATAATAACACACTCTAAAAAAAAATGAAAAAAACTCCTTCATTATCTAACTCTTTATTAGGCGGACACTTATATAATGATCCCCTGATTTTCATCAAGTTTAAGAAATTTATGAGCTATATTATCAAAATTTGAAAAGAATACCCCGAAAAGCAGAATGCAATCCATCTCACGGTTTATGTCCTTGTTTACATGTTTGCCCGTTTCTTTGAAGTGCATACAGTACAGACTTTCAGTATTGCGACGAGAGGCTTTCCAAAAGCCCAACGGATAATGTTTTATATGGGCCGGAAATTGTTTATGCCCTACTGTGTCTGTCTTGTTTTTTCTAAATAAAATAACTCTTTATGAACACAAATACAATAAAAAATATGCGTGGTTGATGTAGCTAGCATCCTTGAATTATTTTGGATACGTGATACGTGATGACTGGAGGATTGATACAACACTGTGTGCACCACGAAAGATGATTTTGTCATTTTGGCAACACTTTATCTATCTATCTATCTGTCTCAGTAAACTAATAAAATCTATCTAGAGATTTTGGGTTTATTTTCTCCAAGTCCAATAATAATTCTGGGAAGAAGTTAAAACAACAGGTGGACCAGAGAATGCGATTGCATTGCAAGGTTGTAAGAAAAAAAAAGAAAATCTTAATATATATGAGTGGAGCACAATTGTTTTGATCATCCTCTTCTTTCTTTCTTTGATGAGCTGAGACCGACAGAGTGAAAGAAGAGAGGAGATTCTCTCATATTACTCTCTTTTCTCGCCGAGTGAGTGAGTAATCATCATCTCTGATAACCTCTCTCTCTTACTCTGTCGCCGACTTAAGCGGAAGGAAGGAAGGAAGGAAGGAAGGAAGGAAGGAAGAAAGAAATGGATCTTGCATCAAAACTACATTTCACGCACCTTCGATCCTCTTTCCCCCCTGGGGCCTCTCCACTTTCCACCACCACCCGCAGTATCCATCGCCGCTTTATCTCTGCGGCCTCCACCTCCTCCATCCACAGTCCTCTCCTCAAAACCCGTCTAATTTCTTCCAATCTACAGTCCGTGGCCACTGAAACTTCTGCCTCCACCACCGTTTTCCAAGAAGAGGATGAAGATATAGAGGCCCTTTTCTCCGATTATAACTCTGAAGCTTCCCAAGCGAGCTTCAAGCGATCTAATAAGGGTTCCACTGGCGCGTCCACCATTTCCTCGGGTGTGAGGTTAGAAAACGTGAGTAAGAGTTACAAGGGAGCCACCGTACTGAAAAACATCAGCTGGGAGGTGAAGAAAGGAGAAAAGGTTGGGTTAGTGGGTGTAAATGGCGCAGGGAAAACAACCCAGATGAGAATTATATCCGGTCTTGAACAACCTGATTCAGGGAATGTAATCAAGGCAAAAAGTAACATGAAAATCACGTATTTGAACCAAGAATTCGAGGTTCTGTCCACTAGGACGGTGAAAGAAGAATTCTTGAGCGCATTTAAGGAGGAAATGGAGGTTGCAGGGAGGCTTGAGAAAGTGCAGAAGGCGATTGAGAAATCCGTGGATGATTTGGAGCTGATGGGGAGGCTGTTGGATGAGTTTGATTTGCTTCAGAGGAGGGCGCAAGCTGTAGACTTGGATGAAGTAGATGTTAAGATCAACAAGTTGATGCCTGAGCTTGGGTTTGGGCCCGAGGATGCGGATAAACTTGTTGCGTCGTTTAGTGGTGGGTGGCAGATGAGGATGTCACTCGGGAAAATTCTTTTGCAGGTAAAATTTAATAGCTTGCATAATTGTTTGGGGTTGAACATACACGTGCAATGGTAGATTTGTGTATCAGGTGATTGTATTTTAGCTGATTTCAAGCGTAGTGATTTTTGTTCCGAGTCATGACTTTTGGTAATGTTGGTTGTTATGTGAAAGTATGATGATAGCCTGCTTACTCTATTAGTTTTGCATTCAGTAAAACAAAGTATGATGATAGCCTGCTTACTCTATTAGTTTTGCATACAGTTTTTACTGAGTTGCTGGTGTTGGCAATGATGATAGCCTGACTACTCTATTAGTGTTGCGTACATTTTTGTACTGAGTTGCTGGTGTTGGCAATGATCTTCATGTGATGATTGCCGACACGTGACAATTTTGATGCAGATTATGATTACTCAAATTTGTTTGTTATTTTTGCTCTTCAAATATCGTATATCTATGAAATTATTTGCAGGATCCTGATCTATTGCTTTTGGATGAACCCACAAATCATCTTGATCTTGATACCATCGAGTGGCTTGAGGGCTATCTAAATAAGCAGGACGTGCCAATGGTCATCATATCACATGACAGGGCTTTTCTCGATCAATTGTGCACCAAAATTGTGGAAACCGATATGGGTGTTTCGAGAACTTATGAAGGAAATTATTCTGATTATGTCATTGCAAAGGCAGCGTGGATCGAAACTCAGTTTGCAGCATGGGAAAAGCAACAGAAAGAGATTGAACAGACTAGGGACCTTATAGGCAGGTTAAGTGGTGGAGCAAATACTGGCCGTGCTTCTTCCGCGGAAAAGGTCTGCATTTAATCATCTGATCTCTCTTCTATCTATATGTCCATCCATTCAACCACCGTTGAATAAATTTATTCTGTTGTTGGTTAAGAAAGTTTGGTAATTTCTTTTAAAACCTACTTCTACTTTGTTTCGTTTTCACAACAATTTATGATTCTCTTTGCCATTTGATACTTTGGATATATTGCATTGCGTTGTGTTTCTTAATCTGTCAAAATAACTGTCTAGTAATTGTGCTATCAGACACCGCTTCTTTCTTGCTCTATGTTTTCCCTGGGGCCACTGCGCTGAATAATTCATTGCGTAGTGGTTTTTTCCTTCCTCGTGATTCACGTTTTTCTGGGCAATAAATTATGAAGTATTCTATTGCTACCTGAACGTATTTTTCGGTGGGACTATTGTTTTATCCACACACACAAAAGTACCTCTATTTTTTGTGAAGAACACTTTAGGGTTTTGTTTTGTTTTTTTTTAAAAAATTATTTAGCATGTCTATATCCAAATTGGCTCATGATGCTTCCACGTTGTCCCAAGGCTTGCTTGCTCCTATTTAGCTTTGGAGACTTTTAACTGTTTGACTTTTCTTTGTTAAATTTTGTGTCCAATGGTGAGTAAATTTCCTGGTACCTACATAAGGGCCAATATAGGTAAAAAAATTACTTCACTATTTTCTTCTTTCCTGATTATTGATTGCCTAATTTTTTCCCTATGCTGGATCTGCTGGATCTTTGTAGTTATACTTACGGTTTTTTCTTCGCCTTTGGATTTCTTTGTTAAATTCTGGTTGGAGCAGAAGCTGGAAAAGCTCCAGGATGAAGAACAAGTTGAGAAACCCTTCATTCGGAAGCAAATGAAGATCAGGTTTCCAGAACGTGGACAAAGTGGCCGATCTGTTGTGAGAATAAAGAACCTTGTATTTGGTTATGAGAACATGGTACTTGACTTTCTATACCACATCTAAATTTCATATTACATGATTCAGCCATGTAAATATGAGGGTCTTGTAATAGGGTCGTTTTATGGCGTTCATGTAGTAACATTTTATAGATTTTATCGACAGCATAATATGGTTTTACAGATGAGCAGTCAAAGGATCACTTCAGAATATAATTTTTCCCTAGCAAAGGGTTGCAACCATGACGTTTCTGTGTCCTTTTTCCTAGCTAGCACACGCATCATTTTATTCCTTTTTCTTCAGGTTCTGTTTAAGAATGCAAATTTAACCATTGAAAGAGGAGAGAAAATTGCCATCCTTGGTCCAAATGGGTGTGGGAAAAGTACATTACTTAAACTGATTATGGGCATGGAAAAACCAGCTAGTGGAGAAGTTTTACTTGGGGATCACAATGTACTGCCAAACTACTTCGAGCAGAATCAGGTTGGTCATTGCTAGTGCTGGTTTTCTTGTGATACTTAGCTTTAGTCAAATGGTTTGGTGCCAATGGTCCCATAGGTTCTGTGTGTTATTTATTTCCCTTTGTGATGGAAACTACTTGTTGCCAATTTTTTCAGGCAGAGGCTCTTCATTTGGATAAAACAGTGCTGGAAAGTGTCGCAGATGTTGCGCAAGAGTGGAGACTTGATGACATAAAGGGTCTCCTAGGTCGTTATAACTTCAAGGCAGATATGCTTGACCAGAAGGTTTCCCTTCTAAGTGGTGGTGAGAAGGTACATGCTTGCAGAACTTCGCACCACCTTCAAAACTACTGAACTTTATCTGTATCATGAAATAAACTAACAAAATCTTTGAGTTCGATTTGAAGATATCATGATCATGTTTTGCCAAAAACTACTGAAAATTAATTGCTTTCGCTTTTCTTTCCCTACTTTTCTCATATGTGACATTAATACAACTTAGAAGCATCTCTCTTTTCATTTACTTGATGTAATGTATCAGGAGGCGATAAATGAGTACCAGGGAACTGTTATTACAGTATCCCATGACAGATACTTCATAAAGCAAATAGTTAATAGAGTCTTGGAAGTGAAAGATGGGATGCTACAGGACTATGCTGGAGACTATGATGTAAGCGCTAGCTTTACCATGAAAATTTATTTCATTCATATTCAAATTATTTTAATTGGTTTCCTAATATTTTCAGAATACTCTAAATTTTTGCATTGCCTTGGGTTTCCATGGATGAAATATTAGTTAAACTGGTAGAAACTGTATTTGAGTTTGATCTGAATGTGGTGCTTTTAAGTATTTTAGATTTTGACGGTTCTTTTATGTGCAATTGAATCCACATTATGAATTCTTGTAACATGATATTGTTTGAGTGACAGTACTATTTAGAGAAGAATCTTGAAGCTAGAGAGAGGGAGCTTGAAAGAGAGGCAGAGATCGAGGAGAAGTCACCGAAAGCAAAAGCCAAATCCAAGATGTCCAAGGTGAATGTGCTACATTAGTGAAGCTTAGTATCTCTAGGTACTTTGAAAATGTTCTAATCGAGTGGGTGTCTTGTCTGTGTAGGCAGAAAAGGAGGTAAGGAAGAAACAGAAAATGCAGGCATTTCAAGCTGCTAAACAGAAATCCAAAGGACTAAAGAATGCTAAAAGATGGAACTAATGATTAAGAAAGCTGACACTGTGTATTTGTATATATTCTGCACAAACATAGAAAAAGGTTAATTTGGTTAGAAATGATTGGAGAGAAACCTTCTACATGAAGATATATCATAATACTAAGGGATTTGGTAAATATGCCAACGTTTGAATTGACTGTTGCATTGGTAAATTCTATTCCAATATGGTTATTATTTTTTCATTCCTTTTTGTGTAATCACCACCTGGACGACGCTTGTTGCATGGCTGATTGTGCCCTAATGGAATGGGACCGTAGTTACATCATTGGAAAATTGAGGATTAGGTTTCGTTTGGACACGTTTTTTACAAATATTTTTATATAAGTGTTTTTAAAAAAGATTCTTACAAAATATTTTGAAAGTTTTTAAAAGTTTAACATACGTTTGAACAACTATTCTTTAAAAATATTTTTAAATTAAAAAATATTTAGATAATTCTTTTAGAATGATCTATAACTAAGAAATATGAATACGAATATCATATTGTAATTGCATGTGATATTTTACTCATATTTTTTTTCTTTTTTTATATGAATACGAATATCATACGAGATAAAGAGGTAATAATACAAATATATTGGGCATATCCAGGGATTACAGATCGGTGTCTAATAGTGAAAGATCAAAAGTCAACAATCAACAGATCATATCTCAAAACATCTCAACACAGTAATTTGGATTCTACGATACACAACAACCTCCTCAAGGATTTCATTCTCAAAACATGGCCTGTTCCACATATTCCAAGTGTAGTAGATCGAAGCAGACAAGGCGGCAACTTGAAGCTTTGATAGTCTGTTAGTTCCACCCAGTTTCCCTCGAAAGTGCCTCAAGATACTCTATGTGCTGTCCAAAACGTCTCGGATGTTAAGCCAATCTTTAACCATGCTCCAAATCCTCCATGTAAGAGAACATTTGAAGAATAGATAATCAAGAGTCTCCTCAGCCTGTCCACATATACACAACCTCTGTCCAAAGCAAAAGAGTATCTCTAGTGAGGAGCTTGCCATGGGCAAATAGCCAAAAAGAGAATTGGTGCTTCGGCACAAGATGTGGTTTCCAAACAATTGGCTTCCACGACCAACGTCTCTATTTGGATACAAAGAATCATAGGCAAGCCATGTTCCATGTCTACCCTCGAATCACGAGGATAGTAAGCCAACTCGACACCCGATCCTGCCAACCCTGAAATTTCATCCCTCACAACAATAAGTTTCTTCAACAAACCAGTCATCTTTCCTCGACTGCCAAGTACTGAAATCCTCCCCATAACGATATGTAATTCATTTTACCCACAACGAGTCTTTCTTTGCCTGAATTTTCCACAAAGTCTTAGCTAGTAAGGCTTTGTTCCACTTTCTCAAGTCCCTTCGTCCCTAAGACAGAAGATTTTCCAAGCAAACGGAGCCTACTACTATTGCACAAAAACTTCCTACACAAGGCGTAGATTTTATCAATGACATAACACATGATAAGAAGAATAGATAGCCAAAAGCACTCGATAGCCAAAAGCACTCGATACCCTGCAGAATAGGGTGAATAAGCTCCAATCTCCCGGCAAAAGGAACAGTTTTCTTAGGCCAAGAGATAAGCTTCCCCGAGATGTTCTCAATAAATACACCATAGTCCGATCGACAAAGCTTGGCTGAGGAGAGGGGAATGCCAAGGTACCTAATCCGAGAATCATTTCTCCATGGATGTATTGGGCTCTTTTGCCAAATATATTTTAAATTTTGACATATTTACTTTTAACCTGTATATTAACAACTAGTAGATACAAATTTTGCAAATTGAAGTAATTCGAGTAACAGCACTTGCACAAGCTCAACGTGCTCTAAACAAATACAATTGGATGAAAATGACTGGTATCCGTCATCCGTGTGGAGCATGGATTAAAGTCCATCGAACCCAGCAGTTCATTTAATATCAACTAACATTCACAGACATTTCGGTAACGGAATCATACGTGACATGAAGTTCAATTCTGGTCAGCTTAAAAACATAGTAATTTAATTAGCAGCGCAAAACAAAATTACACATACAAAAGCTCTTGTAATTTATGTAATGTAATGATGATGGTGCTGGTTGTTCGGACAAATTGTTACTCTGACCAACGGCTTTTCGGAAAACCACTTTATCCGAAATAATGCAATGTAGCACGGAATCTGATACAATAATGGTATAATATAATACATGTCAAAATAAAGAAGAGCAAATCAGCGATGGTGCCTTCCCTGAAAGCCACCTTTGTTCTTTGCAAAGAAGGCATTCTTTGGTTTCGGGATCTCATGGATATCCATCACCTGGATTGTCCTTTGCTTTTTGGCTTCACAAACCAACACAAACAGATGCCAATCAGTATAAAAAGAAACCTCTGTAAAAGTCCTGCTATATCTACTATTACTAAGCCAAGGGGTAAAATCACACCATTCTCAGCTTCTTGGTAATTCTCTTGAAGGCGCCTCCTTGCTGAATTAAGCCTTTCGTCATCTATCAAAGATTCTCTTTGTGCTCTCTGCAAAATTCCGTTTTGTTTATTCACACGAAGTGCAAATACCTTGGCTCAAATCTATATTGATCAAGCTCCTATATAGGAATTTGTCAACTGAATACATGGCCTCAACATCCATGCATCAGAAAGGAACTGACAGCTTGCCTCAAATGCAAACAAGTCCGTGATCCACGGTTAAGGTGCACACAATTATAATGCTGATATTTTAAAAAAGTTTGGGCTCAGGTTCACATACATTAGGAGGAGCAGAGGAAGATTTAGGAACTGAGTGTGGTGGTCTTGATTCTTTCCGAGGTACAGTTTGAGGTGGCTTAGCGTTTGGTTCATATTCTGCATAATTTCTTTCCACACTCGAACTCCCACCTGTCAATTAAGATAATAAATTAACAACGAAAATCAAATGCAAACAAAATCCAAACAATTCACAGTCTGATTTTATGCTTACTTTGTGGATTTGGAGAGTAGCCAAAATCTGGAACCTGGAAAAACCAAAATGTCATCGCAAATAATAGCATTTACAAACCCATTTCAGACTTTCTTAATTTTCTTTTCAGACAATATATAACGAATGTAAAAAACTCAGTTCACCTGGTGATGGCCATTTAACTGATTTTTGGGTATGTTGTGCTGAGGTGAATCCCCATCAGCTGTCACCGCCACCCACCAAGAATTAGCAATAAATTCTCTTTTCTACTCGCAGATTTTTCATTAACGTAAAAAGTAATCGTAGATAGCCTGTTTAGTAATACCACGATATTGATCACTTTCTAGATTTGGGAAGTATAACAACGTTACCTATGAGGATTGAAGTTGCTTGTGGCTGGTTCACCTTGACCCATTCATCCACAGTTTCCTTCCATTTTCTGTGCACCAAAGAAACCCCCCAAAAACATCACCAATGACTAAACGTACGAACACCAGATCGGTAAACTACAAAAACAAGAAACGGAAAAAAAAGGATAAAGAACAAAGAGAAACCTGACAACCATCTTCACCAATCTGCGAACTTCACTTGATGGATTCTTCCTCAATCGATTCACATGTCTCCCGATATCAGTTTCCTACAATATAAAGCACACACCAGAAGGACAAATAAAGTAGAAAACGTCGAAAAATTATAAAGAACAGTTATTTAGACGGCTAGAATTAATTCTCACCTTGAGAGCTTGGAAAGTGATATCCATATCAGCCAGGATTTGAAGCAAATCCACCACAGCATCTTCACTCTACACACCAGAAAATATTCACCAAAGAAATATAAAGCGGCAGCTAATTTAGAAGCGAAAATTACTTAAGACAGGTGGAAAACCTGGTGTGGGTCTTCAAGCTGCTCTTTGATGCCGAGAATTTTTGTTTGTTCGTCGTCAAACAAGCCTCCATAAGGATCCAAATCTTCCTCGTCTCCTCGACTGAAATTCGGGTTGTTTGACTCCGGAGTCAGCGGACTCTTACTAAAATCCTCATTTAAATTCCTATTACAATTATCATCATTAGATTTCTTACTAATAGTGTTGGTATCAGTATTATTATCACGGATGTTGATATTATCGGGATAATACTGATGCTCCTCAAGAACGTCGTCGTGGACTCTGCTGTTGCAGCTTCGACAAAGCTGAGATGGCGAGGTATACAGAGCCTCGACGATTTCATCGCGGCGACGGCGTAATTCCTCGGTGTAATCGGAACTAGCTACTCGGATGGCTGTCTCAATAATTGCCCATATACCGACCCTCGATCTGGATAAAATCGCCCGAAACTCTTCGGGATCCATGTTTAAAGGATTAGAGTGAAACGAATATGGAATTGTGAGATTACATCAGCAGATCTGAGGAAAGTCAAGGAAACGACAGCGTGGTGGAGATGGATTGGCCAGATTGAAATCAGATCTGATAATCTCTGATCAGGCGGAGCCAGCGGAAAGAAGGACAATTTTTTTTAACATTTGTTAGTGTTATTATTCCTTTTAACAAACGAAGGAATAGTGGCGAGAGGGGGTGTTGGAGCGATGGGTGAGCTGTGAAGCAGCACCACACCACCACAACACTACAAAACATGTGGGATGGCACGTCACGGCTCGATTTTATAAGACGAGCCCAGCCCTTCGAGTCTCTAGTAGCAATTGGATTATTCTTTTCCTTGTTTCTTTTTAGATTAGGTTGGGGTTTTTAGTACCTAATTCCAAATATAAAATATGATTCAATCCCAAGTGGTCGTATCCTCTCCAACAAGTAAATACTCAAAGAATTTTACCCCCTACTCTTGAATTTGCATGGCGCTTCTTCGCTATATTATGAAAAAGCTTCGTGTTCTTTCCTCCTTCAACCCCGCAGTTGCCTTTTGTTTCTATAAAGTTTTTTCATAGATAATTCCAAAACATCTATAAATAGACTTGCATTATTATTTTTTCCTGTTTCAGTTTTCTCACTTTGAGAGAATTCACTAAGCTATGCCTCCGAGCGCTTACGCTGATCAATCTTCGATTTATCTAATGTGTGTTCATGATGCAAGTGATAACCTATGAAGTTTTTTTTTAATAATTACTTTTTTCCTATCATGCTTCCGTAAATAAATTAACTCTCATACCTTTTTGACACAACTACACAAGTATTGTTAGGCCGTGTCCATCGGGTTTTACAAACTGATCCTCACAATTTAACCACGCATTCGCAACTCATGGTTCCTGTCATGAATTTCTTCAACAGTCACAACACAACATTGATTCGTTTCTTACCTTAAGGTGTTGAGTAAAAGATTTAATTTGTAAAAATACTTGAGAGGACGAAACCCTGATAATTTTATTTATACATAAACTGATAAACATATTATTAATCAATAACCTCCCATCAAAGGATGAGAAAACCTGTTTAGTTATTATTGTAGATGAAATACAACACTCATAAACTGGAAATATTACAATTGAATTTTTTTTTAAAGAAAATTGAAGGGAATGCTCGATGACTTCAACAACCTTCAACTCTCTATTTATAGATGTCTTGGGCGGATTCGGATCCCGGACTTCAGCCTGATAAAAGAATCTTTTAGTGCTTGCCAATTGCCCCTTTGATTATGCATAGCTGACCTTGTCTTCCACTGAATAAGTGATGGACCCGGTAGTGGTTGATCACATGTCTTCTTTATTTTTGTCGGGGAATCTTTTGTTTTTTTGGATCCCCGAACATGACTTTTGTGGTTCTTCACCACATGGGCTTGTTTATGCAAGATGCTTCCGATCAGATCTTGGACGAAAGTTCTTCCCAAATTCTGGCTCTTTCTGATTCGTACGTTTTAGCAAATCCTTTCAATCCATAATCCAACAGGGCCATGTTACAAAATTTTCGACGAGTCTCTTTGCTCCCTGGAAGCTTGTTACTCACAGAAGATCTCTTTTTCTTTCAAATGTATCTTCTGAAAAGCCTGTGGTTTTTCCAATCATTGTGTTTAACAGGAAGGATCCATTCACCGAGTTCTGATAAAATTTGAATGGAAATTTCACTTTCTCCATCTCTGTGAGACAGACCCTTTAACGTCCCAAAATCCATAGGACCACATTTGTTAGCCTTTTTCTTTTGAAGGGCTGTTTTGCCATTTGCATTTCAGCTATCGTTCAAGCTGGTTCTTTTACCTAAGATGATTCCTTCTATTCCAGCTTATAAGCACGGTCCAGATGGTTCCCGAAAAGATGCACCCCGAGCACAATCTCGATCTAGCATTGATTTTTATATAAAATGTGTTGGATGTGAGTTCAGCTTTCAATAAAATGATAGTAGTAGATTTTGAAAATCTAAAGTTGTAGTAGGGGTTTTTTTTGATAAAACTATGGGTTGGTAAGGTAACCCATGCCTTTTCTTGTACTACTTACCTACTACCAATCATACTTCATATATGATGATATTTTGAGAGTTTTAGAGCTCACTTTCACGTTATCAAACTTCAGTTCTCATTATACTTTGAAGCTCGACAACTTGTGCTTGTGGTGACATCCAGCCGAGATCCTCTGTTGTTCGTGATTCTCAGTTCAGGCAAGTATATCTGATTCTTTGTTGCATCTGAAAAACATATATTGTTTCTTTGTTTCCTGTTGTGTTGCTTGTCTGATGCATGTGTAAGTTTAGTTTCACACATGCGGTGCTTTAGAGGGTGATGAGGATAAACTTCAAGAGAGATCATCAAAAATAATTAGTACAGAAGGGTTATCAAACTCGGCCTACTACAGAAAATTTCCTCATTTCGCACACCATCTGGGTAAATGGATCTTTGGATATGGTTCATTCTTTCAGGGTTGGAACCCTCTGTTCATGTGAGGTCCAGGGTTCAATGAGGGCGGGGAGTGATCGTCGGTGCCAGAGGTTGCACGGACAATGAGCGGCTCCTGGCAGGCTTCTAGAGGCGAAGGGGCACATGAATGAACCGATCCCACACCGGAATGAGAGGGATTACGAGACTAGGAAGTTATAGATATAACTGAAGTTAGTTGAGAAAGGCTTATCAGATTTAATCGGTACTACTCATACCAACAAGGTGCATCTTCTTTTCAGGAGCTCATCACTTAAAAAAACTCCAAAGTTAAGCGTGCTTGACTTGGGACAATTTTGGGATGAGTGACCCTCTGGGAAGTTTCTCAGGGTGCGTGCGAGTGAGGACAAAACACGCTGAAAATATCGGTGTTGGTACAGTGAGGACAGCCGTTAAATCTGGGGCGTTACAAATGGTATCAGAGCCGACCTCTCTTAGTACGGTGTGGTTCGGGGACGAACCAAGCGGAAGCTGGTGGGCATGTGAGGTCCGGGGTTCAATGAGGGCGGGAAGTGATCACCGATGCCAGAGGTTGCACGGACAATGAGCGGCTCCTAGCAGGCTTCTAGAGGCGAAGGGGCACATGAATGAACCTATCCCACACCGGAATGAGAGGGATTAAGAGACTAGGAAGTTATAGATGTAACTGAAGTTAGCTGAGAAAGGCTTATCAGATTTAATCGGTACTACTCATACCAACAAGGTGCATCTTCTTTTCAGAAGCTCATCACTTAAAAAAACTCCAAAGTTAAGCGTGCTTGACTTGGGATAATTTTGAGATGGATGACCCTCTGGGAAGTTTCTCAGGGTGCGAGCGAGTGAGGACAAAACACGCTGAAAATATCGGTGTTGGTACAGTGGGGGCAGTCGTTAAATATGGGGCGTTACAGTTTAAGGAAGCCATAGCCAAAGAAAAAAACAAAAAGAGTCGGTTCAGTTCATGTTTACGTTTAAGTGAAGATTTGAAGCATGAAAGTTTGTGGGTTCACAGAAGCGATGTTTTTAGTTTTGAGAAAACTCACCAGTTTGTTTTCAGTATGATCGTGGTTGTATTTCAAAAACACTGAGCTGTACAGTTTCGAGTTTAAGTATGAACCATGGAGAAGTTTCTTATTACGACGTGCTGTAGAGTTTTAGATATGGCTCAGAACGGATAGGCGATGCTAGTTTGATCGGGATTTATGTTCTGGTTGGATAAGCTGAGGGTTTGTTTAGAGTTTGTCTAAGCTGGTACAATATCCCTCAGCTGAGCTGATTTATCCCGTGCTGGTACAGTACCTTCAGCTGAGCTGATTTATTCCAATCTGGTACAGTACCTCCAGCTGAGCTGGTCTATCCCAAGCTGGTACAATACTTTCATATTCTCTAAACTGGTCCAGATTGCGTCCGTGCTGGACTACCTTTCTCTCGAGTTCAACTATTCACTTTATTTGAACAGATTTCACGAAATAATTCCATTACCAGTAGTCTATAATCCATTACCCTATTGAGATCATTGTTGACTCTTGACACTCTGTTCTTCAATTATTCACCCGAGCTGGTTTCCAGCTACCCTCAGCTCGCAGCCCAGCTGTACGCTTAGTGAAGATTTAAAAGTTAAATGAGTTTCAAAGAAGTGAAACCCGTTAGTTGATGTGATCGGCCTCCAATCAAGAGAATGTTTAAAAGATATTTCATCAGTTTAAAGGAAGTGATTTTCAATTTTAAAGGATTTATGACATAGATAACAGACGGTACACAGGAAGGGTGAGTGAGCTGGTTGACGGACCGGAGTGGCCCTTCACAAGGAAGGGACAGGATTATGGTTAGCAAACTATAATCCCTTTCACAGCTAAGTTGAGATTTCTTTCAGGGTGAGTGAGCTGGTTGACGGACCGGAGTGGCCCTTCACAAGGAAGGGACAGGATTATGGTTAGCAAACTATAATCCCTTTCACAGCTAAGTTGAGATTTCTTTCCCCAATTCCTGAATTAAGATGATATCTTGATCAAGTGTCAGGACCTAAGGAGAGTTTCTAGGCCATAAGTCACTGAAAATAAGAGTGATCTGGGTTGATGTCCCGATCTAGATTTTATGAGAAAGATTTGAGCTTAAGCTGACTTTCTTTAAATTATGCATTCAGTTTATGTATAGTTATGCCTGCATTATGTGATCTTGTTATCCCCAATTTTTACTTGCTGAGCCCCTAGGCTCATTAGTTTTCCTGGTGTAGGTGAGGCAGCTCAAGGACAGGCGGGAGGTGTGAGCTAAACCAGCTTCGGGGCACGTGTGTTTCTCGAAGGCCAACGTTTTCGTGTTGTTGTTTTTGATCTTTTCAGAACCGTATTAAGATCTATTATAACAATAGTGGATTCATATAGAATTCGAGAAGTTGTAATATCTTGTTGTATTCGAATGAAATTTTTGTATTCCAGTGCTGTTCTTACTGTTCATATTTCGTGCCATTTGTTCTTGTAACGACCGGGCTTTTCTCAAACAAAATTTGGAAGTTTTGGGTTCAAATTGAAAGACATAGAAATTTAAATCTGGTTTACTTGGCAAGTCGCTACTAAATTTCTGGACTAAATTGCGAATAAACACCACTCTTAACAAGGAAAGGAATCAGCTGCGATAGGTGTAATAATGCGGAACTAGAACAAATCTGATGGAAACTCGAATGAAACTTTATACATTCTTAACCAAGAAGTCTGTACAGATTTCTATAAAATAAGGGAACTAGAAATCTGTTATCATACAAAACTATAATTAGAGTTTCTGTACATCAACGTCTGAAATGAAACAAAAGAACTGGTTGTCCACGATAAACACATCATTCCGATCAGCTGCTCTTCATCCAGCTCCTACAACTCATTACCTGCACCCAATGAAAACTAGTGAGCCAAAGGCTCAACAAGTAAAATCTGAGAATAACAATAGGACATAACATAAGCAATTGATGGCTGATACATATCTGATTTTGAAAAGCTTAGAATAAATAAGCTCAATAACATAGCTGAGATATCTGAAGCAAATGAAAGCATAAGCATAAACATTCTGAAATCATTTTCATTACTTTTAATTAAAGAAGCATCTTTAAACTTTCTTTAGAGCTGTGATTAAAATCACACTTGCGCTCTTCTTTCTTTTCTGAAATTATGACAAAGACACTTGTACATTTGGTCCAATTCGTTTGATCAAACTCCTGATATCAGTCTTAGCATAAAGCTCATGGTGAAGGGGTATACAGATCCGTCCATCCGTAATCCTGATCCTTCCTGGTTGAAAGGGCACACGGTTCGTCAGCCGCACACTCACCCTTTCTTTGGGGACCGTTTGTTGCCAAAGTCATAACTTAAAGCTTTTCTAAAACATAATCTTCTGCTCTTTCTTTTCTTTCGTAAATCTGTTTCCCTTCTCTCTAGTACGATTTACTGTTTTTCGTTGTTCAATGATGTTCTGGAACACTTCGAGAATTCTTGTAATACTTACGAAGATGAAAACTGAATAAAACCTCTCGAATTACTCAATTTATTCGAATAATTCTTTCGAAATGAAGCGGAAATGGATAAGGAACTTATATCTGAAATTTCGTTATCAATCAAAGAAGAATAAAGAATGAACAAATAACATCTGAATCGAACATAAGCGTCGTAAGGGAGAAGAAACAATTCAGATGTCTGTTGGTCAACTCAGATGTCAACGCAACTTAAACAAAGACTTTCAGATGTTGAACACACCAACAACTGGATACAAACTAAAGCAAAAACTGAATATAACCTAACGCAACAGCTGAACACTATTGATGCAACAGCTGAACACTATCGATGCAACAACTGACAACAGCTGAACATGACCAAGGCAACAGCTGAAAGTCACACTTAGATTTTATCCAACATAGAATATCAACTGTGGTTTAAGAACCAGATTTCAGACTTAACCAAGTGAATAAACATGAACGACGATGGTTTTCCTTTGTCTGAAGAAATCAAAATATCTCAAGAAATTTCTGGAAAATGTTCGAATAAGCTACTTGTATGCTACTTCGAAGAATAAATCTTTTAGAAAAACTCAAGAAACTACTGGATGAACATCATCGAACCATTTTCTAAAATATTTCTGGATCAAAATATAGTAAACACGTACCTTTGTAAAAACAGAGCATGAACATACTATTATTTGAAGAACAGCCGTAGCATAACTTCAAATCTTTAAAATCTCATACAACATGCAAACAGAATTGAATATATGCTTTCATGAGTGAGCAAGAAACAGAGTTTACTTGCCTGAATTCTTTAACACAAAAACAGCTGAAGTCTGGAAAATCACTTACGTCCCGCTCGTCTCCTTCAAAAGCCTTTGAAAAGATTTTTGCTCGGTTTCTTCACAGAGAACACCGCTTGCTTTTAGAAAATATTTTGGTTTGTAAATAATGATGTATGATGTGTCTAACATCATATATATATGAATTAAAATGCCTAGGAAAGGATCACGTTTAATCAAGATGCTCAAATCTTTTTAAAAGCGCTACTCCTTTTAAAGAGAAATCTGATGCAATAAACCGAACCATTTTAGTTAAAAAGAAGGATTCGATTGGCTTGCAATAATCGGCTAAACAGCTACTGCAATTGCATTATAACATCTGAAAATCTATTAATTAAAACAGAAGTCTGACTGAAGCAAAAAGCTAACATCTGAATCTCAACTTAACGCAAAAGTGACAACTAATATCACACAAAGCTGAAACTAAACTCCATAACTAAATGAAGGCTGATATCACAAATGCTCAAAATATGAAATTCAAGCGAAGTTGAATAATATAGCATTTCAATGTAATCCCTCAAATCTTTTTAATTGTGGCCGTAAAAATATCCGGGCGTTACAGTTCTACTGTTCAAGTTTGGAGGAATACAGCTTCCAATTATTGATTTAGCCCTTTCTTTTCCGCTTTATTCTTTTTTTCTCTCCAATCCGTTGACTCCCTCGGGTTTGGGCATCACAACTTGGTATCAGAGCATGGTTCTGGAGATAAACATACACTTTCCAGTCTGGAACAGTTCTCGCTGACCGCATCTCCTGAACTGTGAGTTTTATGGTTGTCTTAGAGTCATTATCTTTTGAGTTTCTCATGTTTTTTTGTGGTGGATTGCAGGTTATAGATCAATATGTCAGGTAGAGGAAGGGGTAAGAGAAGCAACCCTATAGAGGAGCCCAGCCCAGACAACAACACTCGTGTACTCCAAGAACTGAGCGGAGCACTCCAACCAGCTTAGGACAGTGTTGCAAGTTTTGAAAAGCAAACAACTATTTGCTAAAGTTCAGTAAGTGCGACTTTTGGCTAGAGAAAGTTGCATTTTTAGGTCATATCGTCTCCAAGGATGGATTAGAGGTTGACCTAGCTAAGGTTGAAGCAATCCGGGACTGGCCTGTGCCCAAATCTATTACAGAAGTTAGAAGCTTTTTGGGTCTTGCTTTATACTATAGACGTGTCATTAAGTGGTTTTCGAAGATAGCTGTTCCATTAACCTCGTAGACCAAGAAGCAAGTCAAGTATGAATGGACCCCTGATCGTCAGCTGAGTTTTCAGAAACTGAAGCAAGCTTCGATTGAAGCTCCGGTGCTGACCATGTCTTCTGAACAAGGAAATTTTGTCATTTATACAGATGCATCCAAGCTGGGTTTAGGTGTTGTGCTGATGCAGGACCGAAGAGTAATCACGTATGCTTCCAGGCAGCTGAAGAACAATGAGATGCCGAGTATGATTGCATGGGTGGTGGCAATTGGAACCATACATGATGCCAAAGCAGTGTGTAAATAATCTGCCATGAACTTCTTGGAAACTGTCCAAAAGTTGATCTTGAAGATGGTACTACGACAAAGTATTTCCCTTAACTTTAAATGGTCCTTTCGTTGTTGAATCTTGCATCAGATGCCTTTTTTATGATCAACATTTTTTATTTTGACTCATCATTGCCCTTATTGAGATCTAGGACTGTGCTTCGCCTATATTCAATTTTTTGTTTATATTTCTCTGCAAAAAATGAAAGCGAAATTTTTGGTTCTGTTTAGCACACTTTTTCCTTGTTCTTTCCCACTGGAAGAAGGGTATATATAAATCTGTATTTTCTGTCTTCATAAGAGAAACACAAAAGTAGTTTATTTAAGTTACTTGCGGGAATATCCATTTTAATGGCTACTTTTTTCTTGTTTCTTTCCCACTGGAAGAAGGGTATATATAAATCTGTATTTTGTGTCTTCATAAGAGAAACACAAAAGTAGTTTATTTAAGTTACTTGCGGGAATATCCATTTTAATGGCTATTGGCAAGTCTCAGAGATATATTATGTCCATTGATGCATATATACGGTATTCCTTCTCCTCTTCCAATCTCTATCCTCTGTACGATCACCATGAAGGTCTGTTTGATCCTTCTTGAAACATACTAAACCTCTAGAATTTTTTTTTTTCGAAAGCCGACGTGGAATATACATATAATGAAAGCTATAAATAAAAACCATAACTTAAGCATTTAAAGATAACATCTCAACATTCGATAAAACGACTGCAAAAATCCTTAATCCACGTCTCACAAGCTAACATAAAATCAGAGTATTCAAAAATATTTGCGGAAAACTGAACATGTTTAAAAGCAAATAACATAAGTAACTGAGTGGTCACGGGGTAACAGTTGCAGCGGAGCATCAGACGTCCTCACCGCCGGTCGGAGTAATCTCATCAACATCATCATGCTCACCTGCACCATATAAACCTAGTGAGCCTAAAGGCCCAGCATGCTATATCCGCTAATAACAAGGTACATATAATAAAACCACATACAAACACATACGTGTAGGAACATAATTTTCATGATATGCGAGCTTAAAAGATCTTAAACATTAAATCATACTTTAGTCGTACATAATCATCATAATATATATGTTAAGGCATAGCATAAAAATAACATAGCTTAAAAGAACATGCGAGTCGTATCCATGAAGTGAGAGCCATTAAGGTCGATTGATCAATCTATAAACCAACGTACGTGGCGGTGTGGTTCACCCGATCTTATCTCGAGATCGCTATATGTCACACCTCTATGCTGCCACTTCACCATGATGTCACACATGGATCCATAAGCTCGTTATACATTATACATTAACAGGGGATCCCCGGGCCCGGTTACCCGGCTAACTCCCATCATTACTTTGCCCCACAACACTTCAATTTCTCAAAAATATTTTCATTCATGACTTAACATAACTTAAACTTTCATGATGCATGCGTTTCATAAAAATCATGCAACTTTAAAATCGTGGCCCATCAATATATTTTAATTTTCTTAAAACATTATATACTTAAATACATAACATGATACATATAAATTAAATGAATATTAATGGGCCTATGCATTATTTTCTCGGCCCGGTTAAGGACTGGCTCAAGCGACTGACCCACTAATTCTAAGCCCAAATCTTCTACTAGACTTAAAATCATACTAAGCTCAACTCAAACTTGGCCCAACAACTAAGGATAACCCTCTTTAAAATCATTTGAAGGACTCGGCCCAACATCGTTAAAACAGGCTTAAAATTAATTAAAATAAACATCAACCCAAAATCCAATAATTTGGCAAAAATCCCAATTTAATTAAAATTCCAGCAATTTAAAAATAGATTTTGACTTAAAATCGTTGACCCGAAATCATTTGACCAAAAACTAAATTTTAACTTAAAAGGACGACTTGACCCGGTAAAAATGACTCGGACTTTAAAAATAAAATAACCCGGCCCAAAAATAAAATAACTCGGACCGGACTTAAAATAGTTGACTCGAGAGCCGAAGAATCGATCCGGTCCAACCGAACCAGCCGAACCGGTTCAGTTAGACCGAACCATTCAAAACAAACCCTAAACCTAAAATACACTCCCCTGCACCAGCTGCCGCCGCGACCAGTTTCCAGTTTTTACGTTCGTTCTCCCTGCTCCGGACACCACTGCCAGAGCCCTTCCGGCTGGACCACCCCCAGGTCCAGGCGGTTCTAACGTGACCGACCTTGCCTCAAACCGTGACCTAACCAGGGAGAACTGGTCGCTGCAAGTGGGCGCTCCAGCCATGCTGCGCCGTCGCGACCACTTGCTGGTTTTCGCGTTCGTTCTACCTGCTCCGGCCACCACTGCCAGAGACCTTCCGGTTGGACTACCCCCAGATCCAGGCGGTTCTAACGTGACCAACCTTGCCTCAAACCGTGGTCGCACGAGAGAGAACGAAGCCTGGGAAGCAGACGTACGCGCAGGCGCAAAACACACACTGCACGGTGTGTTTCATCAAGCCCACGGTTCGACCCTTAAACCTCCACTTCAGGCCACGACCAGACACTCCTAGGACCATCATGAACCACCTAACATCGAGCCAAGACCACTCAAGCAGCCCATCAACCGAAGCCATGTAAAACAATTCAAAACCGTGAGGTGCACATATGAATACATGCATGATCATGAACATGAACATTGAGATCTGAAGGATACACGAAATTTCCATGCATAATCTTTGTAAAAACAGTGTAATATGATCTATATGGTGAGAAAAGGAAGAATATAACATGCCTTGATCGATAGGGAATCGAAAATACGTGATACCGGAGCGGAGGACAATGGAGAAGACCACACCTTAAAGTTCCACTCCAAAACTTGCAAGAATTCGGTCACCTTGGGGAGGATGGAGGCTGAAGTTGGCTGATGAGAGGAGAGGTTAGGGTAATTTTCGAAATTAGGGAGAAGGGTTAATGAAAATTGTACTAAAAAGCCCTTCTACCTTGTTTTATTTAAGGAAATAAAAGCCCATCAATATACTAGCCCATCATCTAATTAAAAGGCTTAAAAACGTTTAAAATTCAGACTTCAAGCCTTTAATTTTCGAAATATAAGGCCTCTCAAATTTAAGAGTGTAGTAGAAGTCATAAAAATAGCCCGTATAGGCGAAAAACGGGTCCCCCTCGGTAACCGTGCATAAAATCTCATTTTCTTGAAAATTGTGCATAAAATAAAAATATTTTGCTTTAAAATATGTCTAAGGGCTGAAACATTTAAATATTTTTGATTTGATCGTCTCCGGACTCGTCCCCGCTTACCGGTCTCAAACCGTACCGTAAAGCGACATGCACACGTAAAACATAAAATCATCATATAATCACATACATGACATGCAAATCATATAAACATAAGGTTTTACTCCTAGTCATGCATTCAATTCACGTAATTAGGATTTCTGGACGTTACACTTCTATAGAATGATAGCTGCATTTTTTAAGGACCGGAAACTGCAGGTATTGTTTAAAGAGTTACCCTACGATTGTCCAGGTAGATATATATTAGAGCAGCTAATTCTTGAGTTAGAACATTCTTATCAGAAAAACTGGTGGATATCTTGAGAGGTATATTTGCTTGCTTTTGTGATTTGTCTTCTGTAAAACTCTCCCATCTACTATGTTAGGTATACATAGCACTTTTTTTTTATTAGTTAAAAATGACTATATATCAAAACATATTTGATATTCAGGATATGCAAATTTTCATATTCCTTCTGAGAATATGCAAAACTTAGTTTTCCATTTGCCAAATTTGATTTTTTCTTTAAGGTTGTCACCTCATAGCAATAAGTTCGGACTCGTAAAACATATATGTAATAGGGTAATTTTAGGCTTGTGTTATTGTGGATAATTTTGTGTAAAATGGGTTCGAAGATGGTAATTTACATACACATTATAGACATTTTAGCCTAGTGTACTTATGGTTATTTTAATTATTTATGGAAATTTTAGGCCCGTGTAATTGTGATTAACTTTGTTTAAATAAATTAGAGAACGGTTATTTATATTTACATTTCATTATCATAATTTTAGCGAACGAGATCTGTAGAATATCTTAGCACATATTCATTTATATTGACAATAACATTACGAATATTTTAGCCTAGTGAACTTGTGGCCATTTTGATAACTTGGTTTTTTATTTGCCCGGTTAATTGTTCTCTTTTAGGTTATGACCTCATAACGATAATTTCGGACTTATAAGAAATTAACATCTTAGGCTATATGCACATTATGAAGAATTTAGTTTTGTTTAATTGCGGTAACTTGGTTTAGAATGACTTGGAGGATGGTCATATATGTTAGCATTTATGGATATTTTAGACTAGGGTACTTTTGGTTATTTTGATAAATGATGGATATTTTAGGCTCATGTGATTGTGGCTAGTTTGGTGTAGAGTGGCTTAAATGATGGTCAAATATCTTTAATGCGTATGTAAATAAATGATTATTTGTTAGGATACCGTATTCTCGCCCTCATCGGCTAAAATTTTCATATTGAAATATTAATATTTATACATTTGGAAAGTTTGGGCTTGTGTAATTGTGTTTAAAGTTTGGTTAGAATGACTAGGGATTGTCTTTTCATATTTACATTATGGATGTTTTATCCTAAGTTATTTCGATAACTTAGTTTTCCATTTGAATGATTGAATTTGTTTTTTTAGCTTGTGACCTCATAGCAATAGGTTCAGACTCTTAAAATATATATGTATTATGGAAATTTTAGGCTTGTGTAATTGTGTATACTTGGGTGTAGAATGGCTTCGAGGATGGTAATTTACATTCACATTACGGATGTTTTTGCCTAGTATACTTGTGGTTATTTTGATAAATTATTGGAATTTTAGGCTCGTGTAATTGAGTTTAAGTTGGTTTAGAATAACATAGAGGATGGTCATTTGTATTTACATTTCATTATCATAATATTAGTCTACGAAGGCGATAATATATCTTAACACATAATCATTTATATTTACAATAACATTGTGGCTATTTTAGCCTAGTGTACTAGTGCTTTTTTGATAACTTGGTTTTTTTTATTTTTCGGTTGATTGTTCTCTTTTAGGTTATGACCTCATAACAATAAGTTCGGACTCATAAGAAATTAACCTCTTTTAGGTTATATGCATATTAGGATAATTTAGGTTTGTTTAATTGTGGTTAATTTGGTTTAGAATGACTTACATGATGGTCATATTTATATACAGATTTATGGGTTTAGAGTAGTGTACTATTGGTTATTTTCGATCATTTATGGAAATATTAGGCTCTTGTAATCCGATAAACTTGGTTTAGAATGACTTAGAGGATGGTCAATAATGTGTATGTAAATATAAGTGATTATTTATTAGGATGCCGTAATCTCGCCCTATTTGTGGTTAGAATTACACATTCTGGAAACTTTAGGCTTGTGTAATTGTGGATAATTGGGTGTAGAATGGCTTCGAGGATGGTAATTTACATACACATTATGGGTATTTTAGCCTAGTGTATTTGTGGTTATTTTGATAAATTATGAAAATTTTAGGCTCGTGTAATTGTGGTTAACTTTGTTTATAGTAACTTAGAGGATGGTCATTTATATTTACATTTCATAATCAAAGTTTTAGCCAATTGTTCCCTTTTAGGTTATGACCTCATAACAATAAGTTTGCACTCATTTAGAAATTAATATCGTTTAGGTTATATGTACATTACGGAAAATTTAGGTCTGCGTAATTGTGGTTACCTTGGTTTAGAATGACTTAACGAGTATGGTTATTTCTATACCTTAGGTTAGTGTACTATTGTTATTTGATAAATTATGAAAATTTTAGGCTCATGTAATTGTGATTATATTGCTTTAGAATGACTTAGAGGATGACCAAATATTTATAATGTGAGTAAATATAAGTTATATTTGTTAGGAAGTCGTAACCTTGCCTTCATCAGCTAATGAAATGTAAAAATTTATACATTTGGAAAGTTTAGGCTTGTGTTGTTGTGGTTAAAATTTTGTTTAGAATGACTCAGGGTATTGTCATTTATATTTACATTATTGATATTTTAGCCTATGTTATTTTGATAACTTAGTTGCGATTTGCCTAAAGAGCTGTGGCCTCATAGCAATAAATTTGGACTCTTAAAATATATAATTTTAGGCTTGTGTAGTTGTGAGTAGTTCGGTTTAGAATGACTTCGATGATGGTATTTTACATGCCAATTATGGGTATTTTAGCCTAGTGTACTTGTGGTTATGTTTATAAATTTTGGAAATTTTAGGCTCATGTAATTGTGGTTTACTTGGTTTTGAATAACTTAGAGGATGGTCATTTATATTTATATTTCATTATTGTAATTTTAGCCAACGACGTTGAAATACGTTATCTTAACACATAATTATTTAGCCTATTGTACTTGTGGTTATTTTGATAACTTGCTTTTTTATTTGCCAGGTTGATTTTTTTATTTTGGTTATGACCACATAATAATAATTTCGAACTCATAACAGGTTAACCTCTTCTAGGTTATATGCACATTATTAGGTTTGTGTAATTGTGGTTAACTTGGGTTAGAATCACATGGAGGATGGTCATTTAAATACACATTTATGGATATTTTAAACGCGTACTATTGGTTAATTTGATAAATTATGGAGATTTTAGGCTCTTGTAATTTTAGTTCTCGTTAAATTTGTTTAGAATTCACTTAGAGGATGGTCAAATATATATTATGTGTATGTAAATATAAATGATTATATTTTAAGATGCCGTATTCTAGCCTTCATCGGATAAAATTTCCATAATGAATATTGTTGACAAGTGTACTATTGGTTATTTCATGCTTAACGGAAATTTTAGGCTCGTGTAATTGTGGTTAACTTGGTTTAGAATATTTTAGAGGATGGTCAAGTATAATGTGTATGTAATATAAATGATTATTTGTTTGGATGCCGTCTTTTTCCCTCGCTGGCTAAAATTTCCATGATGAAATGTAAATATTTATACATTAGGAAAGTTTTGGCTTGTGTAACTGTGGTTAACTTGGTGGTTTAGAATTACATAGGGGATTATCATTTATGTTTACATTATGGATATTTTATCCTAGGTTATTTTGATAACTTAGTTTTTT
>KQ990066.1:13905-27085 GCA_001598015.1 Dorcoceras hygrometricum | reverse complement strand
ACTCTTAAAATATATATACATTATGGAAATTTTAGGCTGTATATGTGGTTAACTTGGCTAAGAATGACTTAGATGGTGATCATTTATATTTACATTCCGGATATTTTAGCGTAGTGTACTTGTGGTTATTTTGATGACTTACGGAAATTTTAGAATTGTATAATTGTGGTTAACTAGGTTTAGAATGACTTAGAGATGGTCATTTATATTTACATTTCAACATAGAAATTTTAGCGTAGTGTACTTGTCGATATTCTTCCATCATTACCTTAAATTTTTTATGCTTGGTGATGTTTATAATGAATTTTAAAAAAAGTTTAGGCTAGATTTAAAATGGTATATCATTAAATGTATAACATAGTGCAAGAAAATATTTCACTTTTCAATCACTATTTATTATTTGTAGAAGATAAATCGATTTTCTGAAATATTGTTGATTACATTATATTCTTCTGCTTTATTTCGTTTGAAAATGTTCAGTTTTGATTTTTTTATTTTTTGATTGTAACAATATTCCTTCGAAATACACATCTTTTTTCCTGAAATTAAAAGAGTTTTCCAAAATTTCTTTCAAAATAACAACAAAACACTACAACATTTCTTTCTGTATGCCAGATCACAATCTAATGGTTTCTCATAGAGTTTTTGAGGAAAAGTAACAATAAAGCACTACAAAAAAACGCTAAATAGACAACTCCTAAAAGATAACGGTTTTGATATACCGTTTTTGTTGGTGGTGGTGCTTCAAGTTTTAGCTTTAAATATAAATGATTATGTGTTCTTGCCCTCATTGGCTAAAATTTCGATAAAGAAATGTAAATGTAAATGGCCTATCATAAACCAAGTTAACTACAATTACACGAGCCTAAAAATTCCATAATTTGTTAAAATCACCAAAAGTACTACAAGGCTAAAAACTCCATCATTTGTATGAATGACCATCCTCAAAAGCCATTCTAAACCGAATAATCTACAATAACACAAGCCTGAAATTTCCACAATGTATATATATTTTAAGAGTTAGAACATATTGTTATGAGGTCACATCCTTAAAGAAAAAAATCAATCCGGAAAATGGAAAACTAAGTTATCTAAAAAACATGGGCTAAAATATCCATAATTTAAATATAAAAAACAAATCTTCAAGTCTTATGAACCAAGTTAATCACAATTACACGAGCCTAAAGTTTCCATAGTTTATCAAAATATCCAATCATACATAGTCTAAAATATCCATAATGTGTATATAAATGACAATATTCTAAGTCATTCTAAACCAAGAAGATCACAATTACACAAAGCTATATTTTCCATAATATGCATATCATAGCAGAGTTAATGTGTTATGAGTTCGAACTTACTGTTATGAGCCCATAACCTAAACGAGAAAAATCAACCGGGAAGAAAAAAAAACTAAGTTATCAAAATAATCACAAGTACACTAGGCTAAAATATCCATATGTTATTGTACATATAAATTATAATGTGTGAAACCTTATTCTCACCCTCGTTGGATAAAATTTCGATAATGAAATAAAATATAAATTACCATCTTCAAAGTTATTCTAAATGTAGTCAACCACAAGTACATAAGCCTAAAATTTCCAAAATTTATCAAAATAATCACAAGCACGATGGCTAAAGTATCCATAATGTGTGTGTAAATAACCACAAGTACACAAGCCTAACATTTCCATAACTTAATTTGTTATGAGTCTGAACTTATTGTTATGAGGTCATAACCAAAACGAGAAAAATGAGCTGAGCAAAATAAAAACTAAATTATCAAAATAACCACTGGGCTAAATATCCTTAATGTTATTGTAAATATAAATTATTATGTGTTATGAAGCCTTATTCTCGTCCTCGTTGGCTAAAATTTCGATAATGAAATGTAAATATAAAGTACCATCCTCAAAGTTATTCTAAACCAAGTCAATCACAATTACATGAGCCTAAAATTTCTAAAATTTATCAAAATAACCACAAGTACGCTATGCTAAAGTATCCATAATGTGTACGTAAATGACCATTCGCAAAGTCATTCTAAACCAAATTATCCACAATTACACAGGCCTAAAATTACCATAATGTATATATATTTTAAGAGTTCGAACTTATTGCTACGAGGTCACAACCTAAAAGAAAAAAATCAACCAGGCAATTGGAAAACTAACCTATCAAAATAACTTAGGCTAAAATATCCATAACGTAAATATAAATGACAAACCCTTAAGTGATTCTAAACAAAGTTAACCACAATTACATGCAAGCCTAAAATTTCCAAATGTATACATATTTACTTTTCATTATGGAAATTTTAGCTGATTAAGGCGCGAATACGACATCCTAACAAATAATCATTTATATTTACATATATATTATAGATATTTGACCATCATCTAAGTCATTCTAAACGAAGTTAATCACAATTACACGAGCCTAAAATTTCTATCTTTATCAAAATATCCAATCATACGTACACTAGTCTAAAATATCCATAAATGTGGATATAAATGACAATATTCTAAGTCATTCTAAACCAAGTTGACCACAATTACACAAACCTAAATTTCCGTAATGGGCATATTACTTAAAAGAGGTTAATTTGTTATGAGTCCGAACTTATTTTTATGAGGTCATAACCTAAAAGAAAAAAATCAACCACGCAAATATAAAACTAAGTTATCAAAATAACCACATATACATTAGGCTAAAATATCAATGTTACTGTAAATATAAACTATTATGGGTTAAGATGTCGCATTCTTGCCCTCATTGGCTAAAATTTTGATTATGAAATGTAAATATAATTGACCTATTTATGAAAGTGACCACAAGTACCACTAGGCTAAAATATCCGTATGTGTATTTAAATGACCATCCTCACAAGCCTAAAATTTCCATAATGTATATATATTTTAAGAGTCGGAACTTATTGCTATGAGGTCATAGCCTAAAAGAAAAGAATCAACCGGGCAAATGGAAAACTAAGTTATCAAAATAACTTTGGCTAAAACATCCATAATGTAAATATAAATGACAAACCTTTAAGTCATCTAAACCAAGTAACCACAATTATAAAAATAAACACAAGTAAACTAGCCTAAAATATCCATAATGTTATCAAAATTATATGAAACAAAAATGCATACATAAAAGTACACTAATATAAAATATCCACAAATGTGTATACAAAGAACCATCCTCTAAATCATTCTAAACCAGGTTAACCGCAATCACACGCGTTTACATATCCATAAGTGTAAATGACCATACCTCTTCTCGGTTGAACACAACCCTTGTATTCCTTGACCGAAAGTCAATGGCGAACCCAAGCACATGACCAAATAAATTCAAAGCTCATAATTTTAGCATTATCGTATTAATTATCGCATTAATTCACCATATTCTCTACGAGAGTAGTGGAACTCATCACCCTTAAACGACAACCATCAAAGTTATAACCATCTCTTCCCATGCTATCATCTTCTGCATCCTGAGAAGTCTCAACCTAAATAGTCTTTTAGTTGATAAATAGAAAAAAACATAGCCACATATAAAATTGCAAAAAAAATAAGGAATAGGAAAGTCACCTCCATCTTGAATTGATCGAAAGGTCACACATCTCACTGTTTAGAAGTCTAGTCTGCCTCAGAAAGAAGTAAAAGCTGCAGATAAAACTGTTAGTAGAACTATTATGCAAGAATCAAGTTTTCACATCAAATTTTATGAGATTTAGTTTTAGAACTATTTGAAACAATAAAGAAAATAAGGAAGAGGAGAGCCAATTATCATCAATTGAAAGAAATGCATCACAAAAGGTCTCACATCTGCAAGTTTACTCAAATCTGCCTCATTCAAATGCGGCAAATAATAATTAATCATTTCCACTTAACATAAAAAAATCCCTAGGGATGAAACTGCTAGTAGAACTATGTTGCAAAATTCAAGTTCTGACGTTAAATTTTTTAGGATGTTCGGTATCCAATTTTCTCCCTCTGCCATTGTTTGAAAAAAAAAAATGAGGAAAGATACAAGTACTTATCTTCATTTGAAACAAAGGTCACATATCTCTGGTACTTGATGGATAATACTATCAAACTTAGCATGTAATTTCTCATCTTTCAATTGAAAGGAAGGCCACATATGTCCAAGTTTATAGTGAAGTTTGTATGAAAGTGACCACAAGTACCACTAGGCTAAAATATCCATATGTGTATTTAAATGACCATCCTCACAAGCCTAAAATTTCCATAATGTATATATATTTTAAGAGTCGGAACTTATTGCTATGAGGTCATAGCCTAAAAGAAAAGAATCAACCGGGCAAATGGAAAACTAAGTTATCAAAATAACTTAGGCTAAAAGATCCATAATGTAAATATAAATGACAAACCCTTAAGTCATCTAAACCAAGTAACCACAATTATAAAAATAAACACAAGTACACTAGCCTAAAATATCCATAATGTTATCAAAATTATATGAAACAAAAATGCATAAATAAAAGTACACTAATATAAAATATCCACAAATGTGTATATAAATAACCATCCTCTAAATCATTCTAAACTAGGTTAATCGCAACCACACGCGTTTACATATTCATAAGTGTAAATGACCATACCTCTTCTCGGTTGAACACGACCCTTGTATTCCTTGACCGAAAGTCAATGGCGAACCCAAGAACATGGCCAAATAAATTCAAAGCTCATAATTTTAGCATTATCATATTAATTATCGCATTAATTCACCATATTCTCTACGAGAGTAGTGGAACTCATCACCCTTAAACGACAACCATCAAAGTTATAACCATCTCTTCCCATGCTATCATCTTCTGCATCCTGAGAAGTCTCAACCTAAATAGTCTTTTAGTTGATAAATAGAAAAAAACATAGCCACATATAAAATTGCAAAAAAAATAAGGAATAGGAAAGTCACCTCCATCTTGAATTGATCGAAAGGTCACACATCTCACTGTTTAGAAGTCTAGTCTGCCTCAGAAAGAAGTAAAAGCTGCAGATAAAACTGTTAGTAGAACTATTATGCAAGAATCAAGTTTTCACATTAAATTTTATGAGACTTGGTTTTAGAACTATTTGAAACAATAAAGAAAATAAGGAAGAGGAGAGCCAATTATCATCAATTGAAAGAAATGCCTCACAAAAGGTCTCACATCTCCAAGTTTAGAACTCAAATCTGCCTTATTCAAATGCTGCAAATAATAATTAATCATTTCCACTTAACTTAAAAAATCCCTAGGGATGAAACTGATAGTAGAACTATGTTGCAAAATTCAAGTTCTGACGTTAAATTTTTTAGGATGTTCGCTATCCAATTTTCTCCCTGTCCCATTGTTTGAAACAAAAAAATAAGGAAAGATACAAGTACTTATCTTCAATTGAAACAAAGGTCACATATCTATGGTATTTGATGGATAATACTATCAAACTTAGCATGTAATTTCTCATCTTTCAATTGAAAGGAATGCCACATATGTCCGAGTATATAGTCAAGTTTGCCTCAAAGCAAATGTTGCAGATAGAAACTAATCATAAAAAATTAAAATGTGATAATGTGAGTCTTACGATGAAATACTTATTACATTTGTTGAGAATCTTGTTAAGCAAAATAGTTCCACTTAACATAAAAAATCCATACGGATGAAATTGTTAGTAGAACTATTTTGCAAGAATCAAGTGTTCACTTCAAATTTTATGAGACTTGGTTTTAGAACTGTGTGAAACAAAAGAAATATAATACGGAAGAGGGAAGCCACTTATCTTCAATTGAAAGAAAGGTCTGACATCACCAAGTTTAGAACTCAAATCTGCCTCATTCAAATGATGCAAATAATAATTAATCATAAAGATCAATCCAAAAAAAAATTAAATATGTTAATGCAACTTTTACGACAAATTACTTATGATACTTGTTGAGAATCTAGTCAAACAAAATAGTTCCACTTAACATAAAAAATCCTTAGGGATGAAACTGTTGGTTGAACTATTTTGTAGAAATCAAGTTCTAATGTTAATTTTTTTAATATGTTCGGTATTTTCTTCCTCTGAATAAAAATAAGGAAAGATAAAAGTACTTATGAAACACCCGTACTTTTAAAAGGAAAAACGCGTAATTTTTTTTTGAGACTGAGATTTAAAAAACTGAGCGAAACATAATTTTCAAATAAGTTTATTCGCAAAACCAAAAATTAAATAAACTTAAAAGCCATTCCATCCGGCATCATTAAAACAACAAATCATGAAATGGTCGAAATTCAAATAAATTCTAATAAGATGTTTTCTTCAAATAATAAAAATTTAATAAAACATAAAAATGTTCTACTCTGCGGAAAACGTGCGTTCGTCGATAAGCGTCTTCTCATCCCGACCGAGCCCTTGCCAACCTGCACCGCCTAAACATCCTCACCTGCATCGGTGAAATCTAATGAGCCTAAGGGCTCAACAAGTAAACTCCGGAAAAGCAAAGCAATACATAATACATGCACATGCAATAAAATATTTTTATTTAACATAAACTCATTTTGACAACAGTTCGAATAAAAATGTCGTCAACTGAAATCCTTCAAAAATCCCAATAACTTCAACGCAACCCATTTTCAAAACAAGAGAACAAGAGATTTATCATCAATTAAAATCCTTCGCATGTCTGTCTTCGGAAAGTCTGTTGATGTGGAAGAATTACTAAAGTAAGGCTGCGAAGGACTCTTATTGTAGTGTGAGCCTTGAAAATACCCGAAGTTGAGCAATCGAACTCACTCAAGGGACGGGAAGGGCCTTACAAATGAGAAATAGAAGAGATAAGCAGACTAGTTCACTAGCACTTGATGAGTTCAGAGCGATGAAAGAGCTTTTTCGGGAGAAGGCTAACAAGGGCAATTGAGACCAGGAAAGAAGGCATTTGAAGGTCACTAGTTAGATGACAGAGAACAAGGCTCGAGAGACCTACTATGGAAACCCAAAGAACTAGTGAAGGCGACGTCAATCATTTTTCCTTAACCTCAAAATAAACCATTAACCTAAAAAATACCTTAATCATTCCTCAATTTATTATGCAGTGTGGCTTAGAAATTTCCTGCAGTCATCAGTCAATTAGCTTAAATAAGCTCATATGGATCCATTAATTTGACGGGACACCCCGACCCGAAGGCCGACATTCACACGTCCGTAATCAGTCAAGTTGGTGGGGCACCCCGACCCGTCGGTCGACATTCACACGCCCATAATAATTTGGCGGGGCACCCCGACCCATCGGTCGGCATCCACATGCCCTTAATGATTTGGCGGGGGACCTCGACCCGTCAGTCGGCATCCACACGCCCGCAATATCAGCCATAACTTTGCTAAATATCTTTAAAACCTCAAAAATACTTTTCTCCTCAAGAGATTTTCCTCAAAAATAATTTTTCCTAAAAATAAAAATAGTAATAAATAAATTTTCTTCCTTAAAATAAAATCAATACAAAAAAAACTTTCAAAACCATCCCTTTTCTCTTTAACACCTACGGCTTTTTTTCACCCAACAAAGAATACAACAACTCAAAGGTGTTAATACCTCTCAACTCACGGCTTAAGTAAAAAACAAAAATTGTTTTTTTTTTGAAGGAATTAGGACTAATCAACGAATTTTGAAGCCACCTCAAAAATTTTGTGCTTCCCTCATACTGCCTATAACAATATATACATGTGCAAATGCCAAAGAGGGAGTTCATGCATATCACCAAACCTTATCCCCACATGCATCTTTGGACACGCCGCCCCCACTCATCGACTGGGCTGCCCACGCACACACATATACCACACAAACACAGGAAAAATTCAGACAAACCTACGCACACAAAAGTGGGAAGAACTCGGTACGCAAACGCGTCCAACACGAGTTTAATGACCCTCTCACATAATTTTTTTAATTCATATACACAAAAAGACATACGGTAGTATACTCCTTTCCCCAAATTATACCTCCAGTTTCCACACCCAAATAGGACACCAATTCGAAAAAAAATAGAAATCAATGCAGGGGAGTTGATGCAAGACCTCACACCAGAGCCTACGAATGCATGTACATAAATATGCAAAGGGAAAGATCAACACATACTGTGATATCATTGATGCAGCAATGAAACGATTTACTTGCCTCGAATGAAGATGATCGAAATTCGATTCCCGAAGAGAGCAACACCGCGAGCGACAAATGAAATTTTTTCACCTTTATAACCTAAGTTGTCGGCTGCTGCTTTCACAAACCCTACGTTTTCCTTTTATTTTTTTTTAATCAGAAGGTGTTTGGGGAGGTAATCCTATAATTAAGAAATATTAGGCTTCTAAAGTTTTACTAAAAACTAGGATTTAAAAAAAAGTGCTCCCCACAATTTTAAAAATAAATTTTACAACTTTTCAATGTACCCATAAAATTTTAAAAGTGCTAATATTTACATGGATTTGAAAAGCGCGTATTATTTCAGCTGTAAAAATAATATAGGTAAAATCTAAAAAAAACGCTTTGTAAATTTAGCCGGAAAAAGAAATAAAATAATTGGACTTGATCCGCTATAATCCTTTAATAAACATCATGAAAATATTTTCCCCCCTCAAAATTCTAATAAAATAGATTTTCATAGTAGCCGTTACCGTGCTCGAGCGTCTTCCTCCGGAAATCTCCCCTCAAACCAAAATCCTGAATTCTAATTAAAGGAACGTCAACTTCAAAATTATAATAAAATTTAATAAGGGCGACATTAAAAATCAATTTTTATCTTTCAATTAATTATTTTGTCGGTCCATGTGGCTACCTCGAATTTCTAGGCGTCACAATTCTACCCCCCTTAAATTAAATTTCTTCCTCGAAATTTGACTTAGCGAATAACTCCAAGTAGCGGTTGTGCATGTCCGCCTCGGTCTCCCACGTTGCTTCTTGCTCAGTGTGGTTCGCCCACTGGACCTTAATCATCGGAATGACCCTGTTCCTCAATCTCCTCTCCTGCCTCTGAAGAATCCCCACTGGTCTCTCCTCGTAAATCAAGTCCGGTGCTAACTGTAGCGGCTCATAACTCAGTACATGTGAAAGGTTTGACATGTACTTCCGGAGAGTAGACACATGGAAGACATTATGTACCGCTAATAGATGCGGTGGTAGTGCTACTAGGTAAGCTAAAGTGCCTACCCTCTCCAGAATCTCAAACGGCCCAATGTATCTTGGACTCAACTTACCCTTCCTACCGAACCTCATCACTCCTTTCATTGGAGCCACCTTGAGAAACACATGGTCTCCTACCTCAAAATCCAACTCACGACGATGACTGTCAGCATAGCTTTTCTGTCTACTCTGCGCCGTCCTCATCCTGTTCCGAACTATATTAATAACCTCGACGGTCTGTCTAACAATATCGGGACCCAAATCAGGAGTGCTACTAGGTAAGCTAAAGTGCCTACCCTCTCCAGAATCTCAAACGGCCCAATGTATCTTGGACTCAACTTACCCTTCCTACCGAACCTCATCACTCCTTTCATTGGAGCCACCTTGAGAAACACATGGTCTCCTACCTCAAAATCCAACTCACGACGATGACTGTCAGCATAGCTTTTCTGTCTACTCTGCGCCGTCCTCATCCTGTTCCGAACTATATTAATAACCTCGACGGTCTGTCTAACAATATCGGGACCCAAATCAGGCCTCTCGCCTACATCATCCCAATGGACTTGTGATCTAGGGAAGCCTGATAACTATTATTATAATTGAACTCAACCAGTGGAAGTTTCGAATCCCAACTCCCATCAAAATCTATCACGCAGGCACGTAGCGAATCCCCAAGAGTCTGAATCACTCTCTCTGACTGACCGTCTGTATGAGGGTGAAAAGCAGTGCTAAAGGTTAGCTTGGTACCTAAAGCTCGATGCAGACTCCTCCAGAACGCCGACATGAACCGTGGATCCCTATCTGACACATTGGAAACAGGAATTCCATGAAGCCTAACGATCTCCCTGATGTACAATTCAGCATACTTGTTCATACCATAAGTCGTCTTACTGGCAGAAAGTGAGTTGACTTAGTGAGGCGATAAAAAATAACCCATATGGAATTATACCCATGCAATGTCTTCAGTAGGCCCACAACAAAATCCATCGTGACGTTCTCCCATTTCCACTCCGGTATAGGAAGTGGCCTCAACATTTCTGCTGGTCGCTGGTGCTCTGCCTTCACTTGCTGGAAATTCAAACACTCTGAGACAAACTTCGCAATGTCACGCTTCATTCCCGGCCACAGTACAATTTCTGCAAGTCCTTGTACATCTTTGTGCCTCCCGGATGTACAGAGTAAGGAGTGGTGTGCGCCTCAGCCATGATATATATCGCAAGGTGTCAACATGTGGCACCCATAGTCGACCCTGATGTCGAATAATCCCATCTACCATCATGTAAAGGTTGGTTCCTTTCTCTTCATTCCGCTGTCTCCACTTAACCAACTGCTCATCCCTTGACTGTCCTTCGCTGATCCTATCCCTCAAGGTAGGCTGAATTGTCAGTGCGGCCAACTTCACGGCACACTCATGAGTAATCACCTCTAACTCAAACCTCTCAATCTCGGTTTCTAATTGTCAGGCCTCGTGCTCATAACAGAGTAAAAACCCAAACACATGCGGAAGCTTATCAAAAAGTGGGTAAAATTTTCGCTTTTAGGCCTGACGGTTTAAAACATATAATTTAAAATACGATGATACTTAAAATAAGTTCCTAGCTTACTAAACCAACAAAAACAAGTATAGCATCAATACAATTAAACATGTATCAGACTCTACTCTGAAATACAACAACGAAGCACAGGGCATCTCCCCGACTACCAGACTGATACATACATATATGCTATATGCTACTGGGACACTCAACCACCTCCTGGGGCACCGCCAGCTGGGTTAAAGCCACGACCAGCTGTAAAACCTGAGTTTCCTGAAAACAACATATACAAGAAACAAACCAAGCCCCGGAGGGACATGGGGTCAAACCCCAGTACGGAGAGCAACTATAAATCAGCAGAGAACAACAAGAATAAAATGCAGATGCTATAATGCATGAGATGCTGGACACAACAAAGGACTCCAACCGGAAAGGAAGTCAAGGAACTCAAGCACAGCTCAACTGAATCTGCAACAACGGTGGCCACTGGGTGTGTTCCAAGTGTGATAATGAGCCACTCGCCGGGACACAACACCCGAATACCAGATGCATCAAAAAACTCGACCTGCGGTTGCCCAACCTATGAACTGTGGTAATTAGCCACTCGGCGCATAGGGGCTAACATAACCCAGCAGGGAGATGAGAGTGCGGTATTGCCGCTCGCCCTCGCATCCTGGTAAGAAACAGAGCAAGAACAACGAAGCAATGGCTGCAAAAGCTGGAATGAGATGCTAATATGCGTATGCAACATGCTGAACAATAACAAGCATAATCATATGCATAACAGCCAATGCACATCACAATAATAACAGCCATCTCATAAAACAGTGCCAACAAAGCATCAACACACGGCAACCAACAAACCAGCAACTACCATTTTATCCAAGCCATGCCTACGCTGCATTTAAAAGCTCAACCCGTACCTTAATTCCTACAAAGAACGAAGCAAGTCACGGCCTGCACAAATCTGCCAAAATACACGATGCACAGATTTAGGGAAAAGCAACCAATCTTACGGCCCTCACACAAATTCTCACGGCCAAAAATTCAAATGCACAAACCAGCCTTCAACCCTACCCAAACAACTCACAGGAAGCTTAAAACAAGGCCTAGAACAAGATTCCAACAACTAAATTCGAAAGCTACCTGCACCCGACAAAACGCACGAACACACTTTAGCTTCGAGCTTTCAATCCAGCCAACTATAGCCTCCAAAATGGGTACGAGATGAAAGAGCTTCTCAAGAAGATTCCAACGCTACCTCGATTTTGAAAAACGATGGCCGGAATCGACGGGAATTGGACGAAGAAGTTCACGATGAACAGTGCCAAGGGTTTTAGAAAACAGAGCACGAAGGGTGGGAGATATTTCTCTAAGTATGGGATCTGGTGGATTACACGAAACCAACGCTTCTAATAAACAGGCACGAGAGATCTGTTCGCAAAACACACCGACAAAACAGATCTCATCAACGCACGCTAAACCAACCAAAATCCCCAAAAACGACGTCGCACAAAATACCGCGGAGAAGTCTGCTTACGTAAGCAAATCTGGTCACTACACTAATCGCGCGCAACACAACGGAGAAATCTGCATACGTCATCAAGTCTGGTCCAACACTACGCTACAACACTTCCCGTGCCACGTCAGCAAATCTGATCACTAAAACCAAACGCTAGAAACACGCTATAGGAGAGTTGACCCGCGTTGACATCTGTTTTCAACAACCCAACCAAACTTCATGCATGCAACAGATCTCTCATCACACGAGCAGACCTCATGCACACGCTAAACCAGATCTCTCCTACACAATACAAAACAGATCTCATGCACGCAAAGCAATTCCAGACTTCATGAAACGACAGCGTTTTAGCTCCTACGCTACAAAACACGCCGTGCAACTACAAAGGCACTAGCGACCAGATCTCATGAAAACGACGACGTAAAGGACTTCTCACCAACAACCAGATCTCTCAAGCAGCAACGCTTACGTCATCAACACAACGCATACCAGCGACGCTGACGTCATCAAATCTGCTACCATATTTCACCACAATTCAAAAATATCAAAATTTCCAGAATTGCTCCCAAAGCGATTTCAGACCCGAAAATGCAGCCCATACATTCAAAATGAAATCTGAATCACCAGAAATCACTAAAACTAGATTAATCTAACAATTAATCCTTAATACAATTTCCAGGTCTCACACTAATGGTATCTGGATAGTCAACTGTGATAATCATTCTGATTTTCCGCTCAATGCATCAGCCACTACATTTGCTTTCCCCGGATGGTAATTGATGGTGCAATCGTAGTCCTTAACCAGCTCTAACCATCGTAGCTGGCGCATGTTCAGCTCTTTCTGGGTGAAGAAGTACTTTGAGACTCTTATGGTCTGTATAAATCTCACACTTCTCCCCATACAGGTAATGCCTCCAAAATTTTCAATGCAAACTACCACTTGCTTCTAGCTCCAGGTCAT
>KQ990066.1:0-13892 GCA_001598015.1 Dorcoceras hygrometricum | reverse complement strand
CCTGCTTCAATCCATCAAATCCTGCTTGACACTCGGGGGTCCATTCATACCTAGCATGCTTCTTAGTTAGAGATGTCAAGGGAACTGCCATCTTCGAAAACCCCTTGATGAATCGCCTGTAGTAACCTGCAAGACCCAAGAAACTGCGTATCTCTGTCACGCTCTTAGGCACTGGCCAATCCCTCACGGCTTCTACTTTTGCTGGGTCTACTTCAACTCCCTTTTTCGAAACCACATGGTCAAGGAATGTAACTCTCTCAAGCCAGAACTCACATTTACTGAACTTTGCGAAGAGCTGTCTGTCCTTCAAAATCTGCAATACTGACCTGAGATGCTCGGAGTGCTCCTCTAGGCTTTTGGAGTAGATCAGGATATCATCAATAAATACTATCACAAACTGATCCAAGAAAGGCTGAAATACTCTGTTCATAAGATCCATGAATACTGAGGGCGTGTTCGTCAACCCAAATGGCATTACCAAAAACTCATAATGGCCCTAACGGGTTCTGAAAGCTGTCTTATGGGCATCAGACTCCCTGATCTTCAACTGGTGATAGCCCAAACGAAGATCAATCTTAGAAAATACCGCTGCCCCCTGAAGCTGATCAAACAAATCCTCAATCCTTGGCAAAGGATACTTGATCTTCACAGTCAACTTGTTCAATTCGTTGTAGTCTATGCACAACCTCATACTTCCATCCTTTTTCTTCACGAACAATACTGGTGTGCCCCTCGGGGAGAAACTGGGGCATATGAAGCCCTTATACAACAACTCCTGAATTTGTTTCTTAATTTCTTTCATCTCAGTCGGCTCCAGTCGATACGATGGTTTGGAGACAGGTGCTGCGTCAGGCACTAGATCAATAGTAAACTCAAGTTCTCTGTCTGGCGGAAGACCAGAAATATCATCTGGAAACACCTCTAAAAACTCATTCACCACATCAACATCGGTCAGAGTAGGTCTTTCATCCTCTGGTATAAGAGAGATGCTAGCCAGGAACCCATGACATCCTTTCCTCAAGAATCTCTGCGCCTTCAGTGCTGAAATAAGGCGAGGATCCCTCTTACTCTGTGCTGCCTCAAACAAGAATCGGCCTCCGTGAGGTGGGTTAACCTCCACTGTCCTCCGACCGAAGTCTATCACTACTCCATAACTCGTCAACCAATACATACCCAAGATCAAATCAAACTCAGGAATAGGTAGAATAATCAAATCAACAGTCAATAGATTCCCATGAAGCCTAAGTTCTATGTTTCGAAGTACTCGGTTAGACAAAAGTTCTTCCCCTGATGGTACAGTCACACAATTGATAATAAATGTGAGACCCGAAATTTGTGAAATATTAATTTGATGAATTAATCGGATTTTAGTAGTTCAGATTTGTGCGTGGACAAATCTGGGTGACCAGCTTTCAGTTGGAAGGCTCCGTAAGTATTTTTGGGTCAGACTTCATGTTTGGAACGATTCTGGAAGTTAGAGTATTTTCGAGTTCAGCGATTGGGTGAGAGATCTGTTCAGATTCGTGGGAGAGATCTGATGTCGCTAGGCGCTCCGATGTCTGCCAGCGTGTTTCTGTAGCGGGTGTTAGTACGTCGTCGTTTGAGTTAGTTAGAACGACACCGTTTTTATGTAGCGTATGGTTTCAGATTTGTATTGCACGCGTCTTCAGATGTCTGCTAACGAGCCCTGTAGCATGAGGCAGAAACTACGTTGTTTGATTAAGTTGGGACGACACTGTTTTGGGTTTAGCGCTAGTGTTCAGATGTCTGTGGAATCTGAGTGTTGCGATGCAACGCGTTTAGCAATTCAGATTTCTCTAGCGGGTGAAGCGTTCAGATGTGTGATGGGTTCTGTGCGACGTCGTTTGAGTTAGTAGGGATCTGATTTTGGCGTATCATTATACTGGCGCGAGATTCAGATACGTTGGGAAATCATATGTGTACTTTAAGGCATTGTCAAGGGAACTGCCATCTTCAAAAACCCCTTGATGAATCGCCTGTAGTAACCTGCAAGACCCAAGAAACTGCGTATCTCTGTCACACTCTTAGGCATTGGCCAATCCCTCACTGCCTCCACTTTTGCTGGGTCTACTTCAACTCCCTTTTTCGAAACCACATGGCCAATGAATGCAACTTTCTCAAGCCAGACTCGGATTTACTGAACTTTGTGAAGAGTTGTCTGTCATTAAAAATCTGCAATACTGACCTGAGATGCTCGGAGTGCTCCTTTAGGCTTTTGGATTAGATCATGATATCATCAATAAATACTATCACAAACTGATCCAAGAAAGGCTGAAATACTCTGTTCATAAGATCCATGAATACTGAGGGCGCGTTCGTCAACCCAAATGGCATTACCAAAAACTCATAATAGCCATAACGGGTTCTGAAAGCTGTCTTATAGACATCAGATTCCCTGATCTTCAACCGGTGATAGCCCGAACGAAGATCAATCTTAGAAAATACCGCTGCCCCCTGAAGCTAATCAAACAAATCCTCAATCCTTGGCAAAGGATACTTGTTCTTCACAGTCAACTTGTTCAATTCTCTGTAGTCTATGCATAGCCTCATACTTCCATCCTTTTTCTTCACGAACAATACTGGTGCGCCCCACGGGGAGAAACTGGGGCGTATGAAGCCCTTATCCAACAGCTCCTGAATTTGTTCCTTCAGTTCTTTCATCTCAGTCGGTGCCAGTCGATACAGTGGTTTGGAGACAGGTGCTGCGCCAGGCACTAGATCAATAGTAAACTCAAGCTCTCTGTCTGGCAGAAGACCAGAAATATCATCTGGAAACACCTCTAGAAACTCATTCACCACATCAACATCGGTCAGAGTAGGTCTCTCATCCTCTGGTATAAGAGAGATGCTAGTCAGGAACCACTGACATTCTTTCCTCAAGAAGCTCTGCGCCTTCAGGGCTGAAATAGGCGAGGAGCCCTCTTACTATGTGCTGCCTCAAACAAGAATCAGCCTCCGTGAGGTGGGTTAACCTCCATTGTACTCCGACTGAAGTTTATCACTACTCCATAACTCGTCAACCAATCCATACCCACGATCAAATCAAACTCAGGCATAGGTAGAACAATCAAATCAAGCTAGAACCCGGGAGCTCCTGTGGATCCTCATGATGAAGCCCTCGATCGGCTGGTGGTCCATCCCCACGACCTGCTTGACCTACAAACTGTTCTAACAACTGAGTCATCCCAGCTAGAACCCGGGAGCTGCTGCTAGAGCCATCATCCTCGACCGAAGAACTTCTTCTCCCTCGTCCTCTACCAGACATTATCTGTAACCAATAGCCCGATTCCACCACATGACCAACATAATTGAACATTTAACCTTAAATAAAACCACACAATTTTTATAGAATTTTAAACCTCAAAAATAGCAATAGATATCTCAAACTTGCTTTAACACACCTTTTTAAACTTCAAAAGAGTTCAAATAACTCAAACATAACCTTTTCACTTAAACTTACAGACTTGGTGGAACGGCTGAACAAGAACTGTCGCGGACTGGAGGTGAGCGCTTATCTTACAGGACCATGCTCTGATATCAAGTTGAAACGCCCGTACTTTTAAAAGGAAAAACGCGTAATTTTTTTTTGAGACTGAGATTTAAAAAAAAAACTGAATGAAACATAATTTTCAAATAATTTTTATTCGCAAAACCCAAAAATTAAATAAACTTAAAAGCCATTCCATCTGGAATCATTAAAACAACAAATCATGAAACGGTCGAAATTCAAATAAATGCTAATAAGATGTTTTCTTCAAAGAAAAAAAATTTAATAAACCATAAAAATGTTCTACTCTACGAAAAATGTGCGTCTGTCGATAAGCGGCTTCTCATCCGACCGAGCCCTCGCCAACCAGCACCGCCTAAACATCCTCACCTGCATCGATGAAATCTAATGAGCCTAGGGGCTCAACAAGTAAACTCCGGAATAGAAAAGTAATACATAATACATGCACATGGAATAAAATATGTTTATTTAACATAAAATCATTTTGACAACAGTTCGAATAAAAATGTCGTCAACTGAAATCCTTCAAAAATCCCAATAACTTCAACTCGACCCATTTTCAAAACAAGAGAACAAGAGGATTTATCATCAATTAAAATTCTTCAATCATTTTTCCTTAACCTCAAAATAAACCATTAACCTCAAAAATACCTTAAAAATTTCTATATTTATTTTATGCAGTGTGACTTAGAAATTTCCTGCAGTCATCAGTCAAGTAGCTTAAATAGCTCATATGGATCCATTAATTTGGCGGGACACCCCGACCCAAAGGTCGACATTTACACGCCCGTAATCAGTCAAGTTGGCGGGGCACCCCGACCTGTCGGTCGACATCCACACGCCCATAATAATTTGGCGGGGCACTCCGACCCGTCGGACGGCACCCACACGCCCGTATGATTTGACGGGGCACGCCCGTAATATCAGTCATAACCTTGCCACAAATCTTTAAAACATCAAAAATACTTTTCTCCTCAAGAGATTTTCCTCAAAATAATTTCTCCTAAAAATAACTATAGTAATAAATAAATTTTCTTCCTTAAAATAAAATAAATACAAAAAAATTTCAAAACCATCCCTTTTCTCTTTAACACCTACGGCTTTTTTTCACCCAACCAAGAATACAACAACTCAGAGGTGTTAATACCTCTCAACTCACGGCTAAAGTAAAAAACAAAAATTGTTTTTTTTTGAAAGAACTAGGACTAATCAACGAATTCTGAAGCCACCTCAAAAATTTTGTGCTTCCCTCATGCTGCCTGTAACAATAGATACACGTGCAAATGCCAAAGAGGGAGTTCATGAATATCACGAAACCTTATCCCCACATGCATCTTTGGACACGCCGCCCCCACTCACCGACTGGGCTGCACACGCACACACATATACCACACAAACACAGGAAAAATTCAGACAACCCCACGCACACAAAAGTGGGAAGAACACAGCCTTAGATCAAGTCAACCCGGACATCATTCCCTGCCTAATTCATGAAGGAGATAACTTTATTCTTGAAGCTCTTCCCTCTATGGAGGAGATTAGGGAGGTAGTCTTTTCTATGCATGCGGACAGTGCTGTTGGGCCTGATGGTTTCTCTGCCTTGTTCTATACATCATGTTGGGATATCATCAAAGACGATTTATTTCAGGCGGTGCTTGAATTCTTGAAGGGGGAGTCCTGCCTAGAAGCTTCACTGCTACGACCATAGTGCTAATTCCTAAAGGTGATATTGCTCAAAAATGGTCTGATTTTCGTCCTATTAGCCTCTGCAATGTCAGCAATAAAATTATTACAAAGCTCCTAGCTATTAGGCTTCGACCCCTGCTGGATAAAATTATCTCCCCCCAACAGAGTGTCTTTGTGAAGGGTAGACAAATTTCAGATAACATTCTGTTAGCTCAGGAGATGGTTCATCGTTTGAATTACCATATTAGGGGGGGTAACATGTTATTAAGTTGGACATGGCAAAGGCATATGATCGGGTCAGATGGGATTTTCTGGCACAAATTCTTTCTGCGTTTGGTTTCTCTAACAAAGTTTTACAGTTATTCCTGGCCTGCATCAACAATTGCTGGTTTTCTGTGAATATTAACGGCACCTTATATGGGTTCTTTTGCTCTAAGAGGGGCCTGCGACAAGGTGATCCTATATCCCCTCTCCTATTCATTATAGGGGCTGAATATCTCTCGAGGAACCTGAACGATCTCTTCCAACAAAAGCCTTTATTCTGCTATAAAACTGGTTGCAACATCCATGTCTCTCATCTAGCCTACGCGGATGACATTTTAATATTCTCGAATGGTTCGGTGAATTGCATCAAAAAGATCAGAAAGGTTCTGCATCACTACGAAAATACCTCTGGACAACTGATTAGCGGGGACAAGAGTGTTTTTATTACTTCTGCGAATACTGCTCAAAGAAGGCGTGCTCTCATTAATAACATCACAGGGTTCCAAGAAGGCCACCTCCCTCTAAAATACCTTGGGGCTCCACTCTTCATTGGCAATCGAAAGAGCAGCTATTTACAATCCCTTATCTCTAAGGCCCTCAATAAATTAAAAGGCTGGGAACTTAAATCATTATCTCCTGGAAGCAGACTAGTTCTCGTTCTTTGCTCCCTCCTATCTATTTATTCCATGTGTTGGAACCTCCAGGAACTGTCCTCCACAAGCTGGAAATGATTTGTGCTAAATTCTTGTGGGGTACTAATGAGAGACAGAAAAAGACTCATTGGATTTCTTGGCAGCAGGTGTGCCACCCGAAATCAGAAGGAGGGCTGGATATTAAACGTTTGAAAGAGTCCCTCAAATCATTTTCCATTAAACTTTGGGTGCGCTTTCGATCCTCTGAGTCTCTATTGAGCCTTTTTCTTCGGCAGAAATACTGCTACCCTGGCCCTGTTGCTGCTGTCATGCCTAAGCTAAATGTGTCCCCTATCTGGAGAAGACTTATGAATATTAAAAATCTGGTAGTAGGACACATTCGGTGGAGCATTGGCAAAGGTGATATTAGTTTCTGGTATGATGCGTGGTTGAGTGAAGGGCCTCTGTTCAAACGCTGTGAGATTATTGGTCCTAAGGAGAGAAAGATAGACTGGTTTATTGAGCATGGCTGCTGGAATAGGGATCGTTTGGAGCTTCATCTGGACCCTGCCATGTTGGATCAGGTGCTTTTAACTCCTATCAGCCCCTATTTGGATGACCGGCTAATCTGGAAACCATCCTCCCATGGTAATTTCACAACCAGATCTGCGTGGGAGTTGATTAGGCTCAGAAACACTCCCAGGGACATTTACACTGCATGTTGGTCCAAAATTCTATCACCTACCATGTCTTTATTTGCTTGGAGGTGGACACAGCGCAAGATCCCCACCGATGATATATTGAAAAGCCGTGGGGTTCCTTTGGCTTCCAAATGCCAATGCTGCGACCATGAAGAATCTCTGGAACATCTATTCTTTTCTTCTCGGTGGCTACTCGAGTCTGGGAGCACTTTGGTCGCATCTTTGGTGTCCAGCAAGCCTCGCATATTAGCAACTGGAGAATCTCCAACAGTTGGCGCTCTCGTGGACATATTCGAGAATGTATGCCTTTCCTTATTCTGTGGTTCATATGGATTGGCAGAAACGACTCAAAACACAGGGGCATTATGATCAGGCCTGCTGCTATTATTCGGAAGATCAGGTATTATATTTCCACTGGTTTTACTTCTGGTTTGATGAAGCATGAACACTGGCAGGGGCATCAATCTTTGGCTAGGAATTTCGATGTGTTACTTAGGGGGTTTAAACGAATCACGGTCTCTACCATATCCTGGATTAAACCTCCTACCCCCTTTTACAAACTTAACTCCGATGGCTGTCGCTCAAACACTGGTATGATTTCTACTGGTGGCCTTATACGCTACACTAATGGGCTGGTACTCACGGCCTTCCATGGATTCTTGGGAGAAGGCTCGGTACTTAAAGCTGAATTGACAGCAATACTCTAGGGTCTTCTCATTTGCAAACAACATAAATTTTTCCCCATATGGATTGAAACAGATTCAGCAGTTGCCCTCCAAATCATTCTTTCGGATAATTGTAGATGGGACCTTAGACACACGCTCACCTCCATACAGGACATTCGGGCTAACCACCAAACGCACATCTCTCATGTTTTCCGCGAGGCAAATGCTCCTGCTGATGCCTTAGCAGCGCTGGGAATGAAGGAAAAATGCTACTCTGAATTCTCTACTTTGAATCTTGATAAGCATGTTGCTGGTTTAAGCAGATTGGATAGCAAAGGATACCCTTATATTCGCATAGTTAGGAAACTCGTGCTTAATTAGCTTTTCAACTGTTGCTTGATTCCGGAAGGTTTTGTCCTAGTCCCCCTTCCTGTATCTGGTTTTATTTTTGTATTCGATTTCCTTTTTCTAAAAAAAAAAAGTGGGAAGAATTCGGTACGCAAACACGTCCAGCCCGATTTTAATGACCCTCTCACATATTTTTTTTAATTCATTTACACAAAAAGACATACAGTAGTATACTCTCCCCAAATTATACCTCCAGTTTCCACACCCAAATAGGACACCAATTCGAAAAAAAAGACATCAATACAGGGGAGTTGATGCAAGACCTCACACCAGAGCCTATGACCGCATGTACATAAATATGCAAAGGTAAAGATCAACACATACTGTGATATCATTGATGCAGCAATGAAACGGATTTTACTTTCCTCGAATGAAAATGATCGAAAGGCGATTCCCAGAGAGAGCAACACCACGAGCGACAACTGAAAATTTTTCACCTTTCTAACCTAAGTTGTCGCTGCTGTTTTCACAAACCCTACATACACGTGCAAATTCCAAAGAGGGAATTCATGCATATCACCAAACCTTATCCCCACATGCATCTTTGGACACGCCGCCCCCACTCACCGACTGGGCTGCACACGCACACACATATACCACACAAACACAGGAAAAATTCAGACAAATCCACACACACAAAAGTGGGAAGAACTCGATACGCATGTACATAAATATGAAAAGGGAAAGATCAACACATACTGTGATATCATTGATGCATCAATGAAACGGATTTTACCTTCCTCGAATGAAGATTATCGAAAGGCGATTCCTGGAGAGAGCGACACCACGAGCGACAACTGAAAATTTTTCACCTTTATAACCTAAGTTGTCGCTGCTGTTTTCACAAACCCTACATTTTCCTTTTCTTTTTCTTTTAATCAGAAGGGTTTGGGGAGGTAATCCTATAATTAAGAAAGGTTAGGCTTTAAAAGTGTTACTAAAAATTTTGGATTTAAATAAAAGTGCTCCCACAATTTAAAATAAATTTTACAACTTTTCAATGTACACATAAAATTTTAAAAGTGCTAATATTTAAATGGATTTGAAAAGCACGCATTATTTCAGCTGTAAAAATAGTATAGGTAAAATCTAAAAAAACGCTCTCGGAAAAAGAAATAAAATAATTGGACTTGAATCTGCTATAAGCCTTTAATAAACATCATCAAAATATTTTTCCCCCTAAAAAATTCTAATCAAATAGATTTTCATAGTAGCTGTTACCGTGCTCGAGCGTCTTCCTCCGGAAATCTCCCCTCAAACCAAAATCCTGAATTCTATTTAAAGGAACGTCAACGTCAAAATTATAATAAAAATTAACAAGGATGACATTAAAATCAATTTTTATCTTTCAATTAATTATTTTGTCGGTACATGTGGCTACCTCGGAGCTGCAAGAATTACTGCTCAAGAATCCTGTGAAAAGTGGCGCCTCAGGTGTGTTCTCTTTTATTATATACCCCGATCAAACCCTACATTTTCCTTTTCTTTTTTTTTAATCAGAAGGGTTTGGGGAGGTAATCCTATAATTAAGAAAGATTAGGTTTTAAAAGTGTTACTAAAAATTTAGGATTTAAATAAAAGTGCTCCCACAATTTTAAATTAAATTTTACAACTTTTCAATGTACACATAAAATTTTAAAAGTGCTAATATTTAAATGGATTTGAAAAGCACGCATTATTTCAGCTATAAAAATAATATAGGTAAAATCTAAAAAACGCTCTTTAAATTTAGCCGGAAAAAGAAATAAAATAATTGGACTTGAATCCGCTATAAGCCTTTAATAAGCATCATGAAAATATTTCCCCCCCTAAAAAATTCTAATCAAATAGATTTTCATAGTAGCTGTTACCGTTCTCGAGCGTCTTCCTCCGGAAATCTCCCCTCAAACCAAAATCCTGAATTCTATTTAAAGGAACGTCAACGTCAAAGTTATAATAAAAATTAACAAGGATGACATTAAAATCAATTTTTATCTTTCAATTAATTATTTTGTCGGTACATGTGGCTACCTCGGAGCTGCAAGCATTACTGCTCAAGAATCCTGTGAAAAGTGGCGCCTCAGGTGTGTTCTCTTTTATTATATAGCCCGGTATTTGTGGATTTCATGTTTTTTGGTACAAATTGGTGATATCTTTCCAATTTGTCTCGTCACGAATTTTTTGCATCCATTTACCATTTGCTCTACATTTATCTTTCCATTTTTTCTTTGCTCCCAATCTTGTTCATGTCAGAGGGAATCAAGCCTATGCAAAAGAGGACTTCTTAAAAGCCGAGGAGTGCTACACTTCTGGATTGAATTGTATTTCTCAAACTGAGGAATCTAGAAGCTGCCTTAGAGCTCTCATTGTTGTGCTATAGCAATCGTGCTGCAACACGAATCTCACTTGGAAGAGTGAGGGAAGCACTAGAAGATTGTACTAAAGCCGCTGCATTGGATCCCAGTTTCCTTAGGGTGCAAGTTCGAGCTGGCAGGTAATAAGTGTGTTAATTGCTTTGCGTCCCATCCAGCTCCTTGCTTTATTGGGTGGTCACTCTCACCAGGGTTATATCATTTTTTAAAATTCTGGTATAAATACAATTTTTATTAGTCTCACGTGTTTATGGAAAATGAAAAGATTATAGTTAATGGAGCAAAACTAGAGATTTATTTCTTATATTTGGATTCATGGCCTGGGACAACCCCTCCCTTTGATTTTAGGGTTTAAGAAGATCAAGAACATATTTCCTCAGTAAGTGTGTAGTATTGAGAATCCTCTCCTCGATCTAACTTCCATGTTCAGGAAATAGCACCAGGGACCTTGTGAGTATACATACTTCTTTACTGATAAGGAAATTTTCAACCCAACCTTGTGGAGACTATTTAAACCGTAGAGGGATATATTCAATACATTCACTTCGCCTTCATATGTTTCCTAAACCTGGTGGAACATCCATATATAAATCTTACTCAAGCTAACCAATGAGGAATATGCATTTTTAACATTTTTCTACAAATTACCAATTTTTTTTTTGCCAAAAATAAATGAGTCTCCAGAATTATATATACATATTGTCCTTCAGAAAGTATGTCAAAACATATTTCATATTGAGTGAAAAATCTTTCATATTTTTCAGGAGAACATGCAAAACATATTTGATATTGAGGATTTCGTAGATTGATTGGTGTTCTCTTAACAATTTTTTATTTTTCAAAGTATCAATATTTCATTTGCCAAGAGTAAATGAGTTTTCCAGAAATTATATATATATGTATTGTCCTCCAGAAAATATATCGAAACAAGAGTAAAACTTGACTTTTAAACTTGGACATATGTGGCCTTCTTGAAAGATAAGTTGTGTTCCTCTTCCTTATTATTTTTGTTTCAAGAAATCGTGGAGAAATAAAGTAAACTTTGACGTGAGAACTTGATTTTAGCAAAATAGTTCTTCCAACAGTTTCATCCCCAAATCTTTTTCTGTTAGAGGAACTATTTTGTTTAACAAGATTCTCAACAAGTATAATTAGTAATTTGTCGTAAAAGTCACATTAACATATTTAAATTTTTTGGAACCTATCTTTATGATTAATTATTATTTGCATCATTGTGGTAGATTTGACTTTTAAATTGATGCATCAACCCTAGGGATTTTTTTATGTTAGAGGAACTATTTTGCTTGACACAAGCACAACATATATAATCAGTAATTTGACAGTGGCATCAACTTCAGGATATGTCACACGATACTGATAACACTGATACACTGCATGCTGCTGTGACATTATTTCCTGTTGCACTGAATGTCTCATTTTCTAACAATTTCAGTACCTAGTGACAGTTATTCTGATGCCACAGAAAATGATGCTGTCAATGCTTCGTGGCTTCAATAAATGAATAGTAATAATTACAATACCAGTTCAATAGCAATGCAATCAGAGTTTCCGTCATAGCCTATGTCTATTCAGCAAGACACAACTCAAGATTTCAACGAGATACATCAACTTTTTTATGATATTGATTACAGGAAATCATACATCGGCTCCAAGGGATTGTACTGGTACAGTTTAGGTAATTAAATCATAAAATTATATAGTTTTGTTTATTGTTACAGTCATCGGTACATCCAGAATAGTAAAATGATAGAAATTAGAATCCAATCGGTAAATATGAAATTTAATCCGCAGCATGGAATCATAAATTGGAAACTCGAGACAGGCGAATGAATGAATGGATGAAAAGGAACTCAAGATTTGTTTATGTTGGAGGAACTATTTAGCTTGATAAGATTCTAACAAATATAATAAGTAATTCATCATAAGACTCACATTACTCATTTATATGATTAGTTTCTACTGCAGCATTTTCTTTGAGGCAAACATGACTTTTAAACTCGGACATACGTGGCAAATTTATATACATTATGGAAATTTTTGTAACTGTGGATAACTTGGTTTAGAATGACTTAGAGGATAGTCATCTACATACATACACATTTGTGGATATTTTGAAAGATTATGGAAATTTTAGGCTTTTTGTGTTTAACTTGGTTTAGAATTATTTAGAGGATGGTAATATAAATTTACTGGAAATTTTAGCCGACGAAGGCGATAGAATACGACATCCTATCACATAATACTTTATATTTTACATTCACATTATGGATAGTGTAGCCTAGTATACCTGTGCTTATTTCGATAACTTAGTCCTATCACATAATACTTTATATTTTTACATTCAATTGTGGTTATTTTGATAAATTTTGGAATTTTTGGGCTTGTGTAATTCTGGTTAACTAGGTTTAAATAACTTAGAGGATGATCATTTATATTTCATTATCATAATTTTAGCTAATGAGGACCAGAATACTTGGTTTTATATGTGCTCAATTGATTTTCTCTTTTAGGTTATGACCTCATAACAATAAGTTTGCACTCATAACAAATTAACCCCTTTTAAGTCATATGCACATTATGGAAAATTTAGGCTTGTAAAATTGTGGTTGAAATAGTTTAGAATGACTTAGAGGATGGTCATTTATATAAGCATTTGTGGATATTTTAGACTAGTGTACTATTGGTTATTTTGATAAGTTATGGAAATTTTAGCCTCGTGTAGTGTGGTTAACTTAGATTAAAACAACTTAGAGAATGGTCCAATATATATAATGTGTATGTAATATAAATGATTATTTGTTAGGATAGCATATTATCGTTTATGACTAATTATTGTTTGCATGGCTGATTTGACTTCTAATTAAACATGGAGATGTGAGGTCTTTCTTTCAATTGAAGATAAATGGCTTTCTTCTTCCATATTTCTTTTTGGTTTCAAACAGTTGTAAAACGAAGCCTCCTCATAAAGTTTGACGTGAAATGTTGATTCCTGCAGAATAGTTCTGTAACAGTTTCAACCCTAGGGATTTTTTATGTTAGAGGAACTATTTTGCTTGACACAAGCACAACATATATAATCAGTAATTTCACAGTGGAATCAACTTCAGGATATGTCACACGATACTGATAACACTGATACACTGCATGCTGCTGTGACATTATTTCCTGTTGCACTGAATGTCTCATTTTCTAACAATTTCAGTACCTAGTGACAGTTATTCTGATGCCACAGAAAATGATGCTGTCAATGCTTCGTGGCTTCAATAAATGAATAGTAATAATTACAATACCAGTTCAATAGCAATGCAATCAGAGTTGCCGTCACAACTCAAGATTTCAACGAGATACATCAACTTTTTTATGATATTGATTACAGGAAATCATACATCGGCTCCAAGGGATTGTACTGGTACAGTTTAGGTAATTAAATCATAAAATTATATAGTTTTTGTTTATCGTTACAGTCATCGGTACATCCAGAATAGTAAAATGATAGAAATTAGAATCCAATCGCTAAATATGAAATTTAATCCGCAGCATGGAATCATAAACTGGAGACTTGAGACAGGCGAATGAATGAATGGATGAAAAGGAACTCAAGATTTGTTTATGTTAGAGGAACTATTTAGCTTGAT
>KQ990063.1:124091-219783 GCA_001598015.1 Dorcoceras hygrometricum | reverse complement strand
AAACATTGCAATCCGATCTCCATGTAACTTTAATCCATCTATAAATTTTTAAAATGTTAAATTAAATTTAGATAAATCATTAGCTTGAAAATAAATAAAAATTATATTCAATAATCTTAATCGTAAAACGTGTAAAAAACGCTAGCAATAGTGAATAATTTATCACCATATAAAAAATTTGAAGAAAATGTTAATCGTAAATAGATTTAGCTAGCCATAAGCTTATCTTATAATTATATCTATACTTCTAAAAACAACAAAAAACACCTCCTACTTCTTTTTTAAAAACTATACTTGAAAAACAGTTTTTTAAGAAAATATTTTTAAAACTTTTTCAAAAATCTTGCCCAAACACCAATTTTAAAAATTTTACTTATAAAACACTAAAAACATTCTTTAAGAACATGTCCAAACGCACCCTCTGTAATCAAAAGTTTGGGCTATATAAATTATTTTTTGATTCAGAGTAGTTGTTAAGGTTTCAGCATAGGCAGTGGGCAAGACTTATAGCTTAAGTGAAGTTGTATAAATCAAAGTTTTAGTGGAATCCTACCAAAAATAGAAGAAGTGGAGATGTAGAGGATTGAACCTTCGAACTTTCATTGACAAATTGATGTATCTTTACTACTTTATTATTTTTTACCGTATGTCATATTCATATTGCATTTGTCTCTGCATATTAGACCGGAGAGAACTCTTTTATAGTTCTCGTTATATCGCTTCAGCGATCAACGATTTAGTTGAGTAGGTAACCAAGCGTTTTTCTATCCGGAGAAAACCCGAAGTGGATAAAAAGTTTATCAACACAAAATCTTTACAAATAATTTTATCAGACACTAGAAGGCTATGCCGTTTGTTTTCCGCTTGATGTAAATATCAAATTCGATATAATTTCTCGATGCACAACTATTTGTTGTCATTTCAAGAAATGAGTTATCACAATTTCATATAATAAAGCTTTTAAAATAATTTGTTCAATTTACTCTAAATATATTTCCGACACTAACAATAGGTCATCGGTTGATGTTATAACATCGAATTATTCCATGAAATTATTATGACTTTTGAAATTTATCACGTCCACAATTTGGGAACTCGATTACTATAGTCAAAGAAAGCAAGCCGGACACCCCGTGAGTAAATGAATATCACGTTTCAATTACAAATTATTAAAAAAGCATTTTTAGGTATCTGCATGTATCACAAATTAGATCTCATTAATTATATACCAAAAAACTAGTTGTACCTAATGTACTTGATGGAAACGAAAACTAGTGACCATCAGTTTTCGTGGATCGTAATTACCCAACAGATTACGTGCAATTAAAAACATCTTGAAAACCAGCACGTAAGGCCAAAGGACAGATCACGTCTAAGCTGGTCCAACACGCAGCAATGTTGTGAGCTGGTCCAGATCGCACGCGATCTGGTATGTTAAAAAATTGAGCTCCAATCGCTCATGTTCTTGAAATATTTGTGCACCGAGAAATAGATCAGGTAAGATATAAAATCATGCGGAAACAACATGAAATACTTCTACACATTGCAGAAAGCTGTAAATAAATGTATGCTGCAATTTATTTATGGAAGTTCGGAGTTGAATCTCCTACGTCTCCCCTTCTTCTACACAGGAAGGATTCACTAGAAGATTTGATCTTACACCTCGTGTAAATATCCGATCCAACAATCCTTAAGCTGCAAGAACTCCTAACCACAAATGCACACCAGCTCGCAGGCTGTGTGTCTAACTAACACTTCTTTTACGTCTCGGTGAGAAAGGCTACAATAGGAACATGTTTAACGTCTCTGTTCAAAGACTACAAGGCAATTGGTTTTGTTTTGTGTTTTTGATTCACTCAGCTAATCTAATCATCTCTCTCTCATATACGTGTATGAATCGTGTGTGAGAATTGTATAGCGTAAGCTCACTCTCAAATTTATTCTCACACACTAGGAAGTGCTTCTCTCTAAGCTGGTATCTCGATGTCTTCTTAGGGTTATGTTGTCGAATATGAATATCTCAATGAAGCTCTCGGCCTGTGCATCAGCTCACACCTGAGCACTGGATCAGCTTGTACATCAGCTGCCACCTGAATGCACAAACTCTCAACTATGCTCTTCTCTCTATTTTGTGTTGTGCATCGCACTCTATTTTGTTTTCACTCTGCTCTTGTGCACACACACTTCACTTCCTCAATGTTCCAGTTTGGACATCTCTCAACAACTTGTTGCTCTCGTGTAATCTGTTCTGCTACAGTAAGCTTATCAAGCTCCATCCATCTGCTACAATACTAGTCCAGTTCGCTGCTGAGCTGCTACAACACTCTGTTTTGCACTGTACTAACTTTCGATTAATTCGAACCAGCTTGTGACCAAGATGATTCATCTTTGACGGCTCCACATCGATCCTAAATCGTTAGTAAAATAACAGCAGATTTTGTGTTAATCAAAACTAATATTTTGATAATTTCCTGAGGTAAAAGATTTTTGAATAAATATTGTTCATTGGGGATCCTTGAACTTAAGCTAGGGTGATTGTGATGAGCCTTTTAGTTTGTTGTATTAGATATCTTGCAGAAGGAAAGTAATTAAGTCATATATTAGATATAAAATTTCTGTTGTGGGCACCGGGGTGACGTGGCACTTCCTGGTGCTGCCACGTCACCCCGGTGCCCACAATGGTGCCAACTGTATCAAATTTGTATATTTATATATATAGTGTGGATCAACAGTAATGAAGTAGTTTTTTCTAATTTTAAAATTAAATTATTAATTTGAAATTGAAATTGTAGTAAAGAAAATAAAATCTACACAAAAAATGTGATATTTATAGTTGGATGATTAGAGACTGTTTTGGATATTATAAATACCACCAAATTAAAGTCAATAGGTATAAGAGTTAAAGGTTAATAAATATATATGTTTGTGTTTGCGCGCGCTATATGTAAAGGTTAGCTCATAATAAATAATCAAGCATTTTTAAATCCAGTTTAGTAAAATATAACATTTATAGGATTAGAGTTTATATAAAACCTTAAGCCGAATGGATATTATGATTCATGAAGAGTTAAAAACTCATCATTAATGATAGTTTTCTATATAATAATGTGATCGGCGTATTAAATATAATCAAATTTCTAGACAGAGACAGCAGCCGTCGAAATTAAACAAAGAAAAATGTAATTAATTTTGGATATAACTAATTGATTTTGAGAAGCTGAAAAACGTAGCGGTGGGTGTTCAGATGGGCTCCAAACAGATTTAATTTTTTTATTGAGTTATATACAATTAATTTTATATTAAAGAAAAAAATTCAGGTCTATTCTGATACACAGTACTAAGCTGATATGGAAACGTTCCTCTAAGCTGTTTCTTACACTGATAAGATCACTACTGTTCTGAGACTTAGTTCTTCAAGCTTTGATCTGAATTTCTATATTCTCTGAACTGAAAATTGTTCTGATCTCGAAGTTTTAATCTGAACTTTTCTGAATCACTCTGATCTGCTTTGCTTACCCTGAACTGAATATTGATGCTCTAAGCTGAAATCCGACGTTCCGAGAGCTGATTGAATCGATCTGAGTTGTTATGTTCCAAAATATACTTGTTCTCATTTGAACTGAACAGCTCTGAACCGAACCAACTTTCTCCCCCCCCAACCCAACTGTCACGTGGCATCATGCTATTGGTTCGAATCTAAAAAAAATAACAGTAGGTGTTATGTTTACATGGGTGTGCAGATCAGGTCAAATTAGAGCAGATCAGCTGAAAAACTGTACAATATAAACGAAAAACTGAACTCAGTTGAGAAGAACAGTGGATCAGTTCAATGTTAAGATGAGCAGTCCGGTTCAGATAAACGAACAGTTCAATTCTGATTTATGATTAAATTCATAATAGTTCTAAGCAAGAGTAGAACAAAGCAGTTCAGGTCAGTTGAAGAGCAGAGAGTATCAATCGTAGAGAACAGCTCAGAATAGAACATAACAGAACAGAACATAGATGAATAGAATAGATAAGAACATGAATGGTTGAATAGAACTGCACTGACGTTTGTCGTATACGACAAATTAATTTGACCTCTTGTATTCGCTTTGAGTTCAAACTTGTCGTTCCGAATCGGTAGCCTGTGCTGATCTAATCCGATGCGAAGCTCCGATTTGCTCTGATCACTGAACTACACGGCTCTTCTTCATCTGAATTACTCTCATCTGATCTTGTTTTAATCTGAAATGCTATTATGTGAACTACTCTGTTCTGAACAGTTCTATTCAACTGTTGTTTTTTTTTTAGTCTGATCTGCTCTACGTATCTGATCTGAATCGATCTGAGTTGTTCGGTTCTAAAATGTACTTGTTCTCATCTGAACATAGATCATAGATGTTGGATATTTTAGTAATCAACCAATGACATAATTTATTTATATTTTTAAAAATGAAAAAAATATATGATTCATTTAAATTTATTGAATCTAAGTATATATCAAGTGAAAATATATTTAAATGGCGTAAATACCCATCTAGAAACCTAAAAGGTAGGACATAAAATGTGCAATTGAGACATTGATATTTTGATTGAAATTACAACACAAAATTTCTCATAATTGTTTCAACGATAATTAACCAAAGTAAGTGACTATCATTTTCACACATCGTACTTTTTTTGAAAAACCTATTTAATATAAAGTCCATACTACGGGTGAAATATTTATAATAATAATAATAACATCAAGATCGAAGTAATCCGAATATTTAGTGTAGAAATAAAAGTATCTCAGAACAAATATAATCAAAATTGGTTTAAATTTCCCATCTGGAAATTTTAGAAAAATAACGATGGAAATTAATTAGAATATAAATGGAAACTGCACAAATAACCGAAATTAATTTTCATTTTAACATATTTTTATCTATTCATTCTATAAATCAAACCAAAGCCTTACCTTAATTTCCTAGTCTGAAATAAATCTAAATCTTTTAGAAAAATCTATTATTTTTCGCTCATTTCCATTCGATCTAATATATTATGTACTGAACAACATAATATAACATAATGGATAAAAAAATTTCCAAGACCACGTAACTATGTCCAATTCATGGCACTCATGTATGGAGTTTTATACTAACTTCAATTTATATATGAATAAATATTTATTATATTTATCTCTAAAAGTGATGTGTAACAATATTACTAAATTATTAATTGGATGGATGTAACGGGAAGGAGTCCTCGTGTTGATGGAATAAAGATAACAAGACATTTAGTGAAACAACTACGAAATAAAATAGGACAAGTACTCGCCGTCAATTGGTGTCGTGTAATAAATAAGCTGCGCTTGGGCCGCTTATTTACAATAATATTAGCAATAATAACCACAATATATATGTAAGTGGGGGCGTGCATATTTATTATTGTTTCCTTTGAATTTAGTTGTCGACATCATTAATTATTATTAATGTCTCTATGTCATATAGCTAACTTATCAAACTACAAGTTATCATTCATATTCTTAATACCTATATACATGTATATATATATATATATATCGGATATCTTGCACGATAAATATCCTTTTATCTTTTTCTACTATCGCGTGGCATCATGCACAGGTAGAGGAGGATTTATTCAATCACATATTTAGGCTCTTAGAATATGACGTATTGGTCCGGATATAAAAATAACATAACAAAAACGTTGAACTTAAAATGTTGGTTCAATCACATGATGTCATGTGACAATCAGGAAAAAAAGATGGGAAAAATAATTATGCAGAATATCAGACCGTATAATGATATATATTTGATACCACTATAATTCCCACCTCGGGACCCGAGGAAAGAGCTCCTCTTAAAAACAAAAACTCCATTGGTGATCTTTCATCTTAGACCCGAGCTCTTCCAGGAAGACCTCAGCTCTTCCAGGAAGACCTCAGGCAGGAAGAGCTCTGCCAGGAAGACCTCAGCACGACCCCAACCACGTCCAATCATGACTCATCAGCCTAGCCCCTCTATAAATACCGCCAGGTTTTCTCCTTTGGATTCATTCACTCTCTATTGCATACTCTTGCACACAGTTATTCTTGCTCTCACTCCCTCGCGTTGATATCGCCTGACTTAAGCATCGGAGGGGCTTCGCCGAACACACTTCCGGCGCCCTCTGACGAGTGTTTTGTGACTGCAGATCTCGACCCGACCTCCAGATCTCCAGACCACCGGAGCTCCCGAACTCCAAGTCTCCAGATCTCCAGAGCTCCCGAACTCCAAGTCTCCAGATCTCCAGAGCTGCCGAACTCCAGATCTCCAGAGCTGCCGAACTCCAGGTCTCCAGAGCTCCCGACCTCCAGATCTCCAGAGCTCCCGACCTCCAGGTCTCCAGAGCTCCCGACCTCCAACTTCCAGATCTCCCGACCTCCCGACCTTACATCCCGAGGTGGTATCCGCTCGTCGGCTGAGATAATTTGGCTACATCAATATTTATATATGATCTCCCCGATTTTGTACTAATTATTTATGTTTAGATATTCGTTTAGAAATGCTCTCTCTAAATGATTCTGACTTTCTTATATAACTTAATTTTAAGCCATCTTGATTAGTCTCTAATCTTACACGTCGGGACTCTCTGAAAGACATTGAGTGTGGGCTCCCCGTTATGTACGATTATTGACTTGATGTGGCTTTAGAAGAACCTATGCTACGAAAATTGTGATAGTTGTTGGCCTGTTCGCATGTGAATGAATATAATATGATTTATGTAAATGAATGATAATTAGATAAGTTACACGTTTTGAGTTCGTGAGTTCTTCGGACGACAGCTTGAAACATGATCAAACAAGTGGATGATGGCTGAAAAATGTCCCCATGGAGTAATCCAGAAGCCCAGATAAGATATTTGGAATCGTAGAGGAGATTAACATTAACATATTAAGGATAGGTAATAATTACATAATATTAAACTATTTTGAGCACGAGAATTTAGTCATCCCACAAAGATAAAATAAAATAAAAATGGACTTGTGAATTAGTAAATTATATGATATATTTGATATATGTTACACTCAAACCATAAAATCGACCCACCCGGTAAATGATTATATTCTTCACTCATAAGAAGTATAGTGAAATCCAACATCCTACCGTATAATAATAGTTATATACATGAGAAAAATTGATTTAATATTATGACCAAATCATCCTTTTTTAAAATTTATAATTCCATACATGTCTGCAAAGAAAAAATCTAATGTATTTTCAAAATTTATAGGATCAAACAAGTTTTTAAATTTCACATGTCACTTCACCACTAAACTCACATTTCTTCGACAACTATCAAAGTGTTGTTAATATTTAAGGGTATTTTAGTCTATTAGCTTTTCTTGTAAACCTAACTATATATTTACTTTCTTGTGTTGTATTTACTAATTATTAAACTTTTATCTTTTCGTCTTAGATTCACTGCAATCAGTGCTTTCGTTAATCATATTCTCGATTTTTCCGTTTTCATCCTCCATGGAGGATTTAAGCCGCAAAAACTTGGATAGCCGGACTATATCTACTCTCAAGATAATCTATTGTCTGAAAATTTTCAATTCCAATGGTTTCAATATTGCACCATGAGACACACCAATGCATGTACCATGATATATGAGAGGATCCTATATATAAGAGGATTCAAGTTAATAAGGTCAAATCAATATCTACATTATCCCTTTTGGCATTTTTTAAAAGACTAAATTCTATTTTGTAGTCAAGTTTTACGTGCATCACTTCTCTTGTGCTTCGACACGTAAGTTTGGCCTACTTCAGATAAGTTGTCTATCTCCAATCTATAGGATCTTTAAATTTTCCTTAAAGATAACAAATTTTTTTTGACTTGATATTAGACCAAAGGTGATTTGCATCACATTCTCATGTTTTCTATGTTATTGTTCTATCCAATTGGTACGTGCATTATGGCGGCTTCCTATCGTTGTACCTGATTTGGACCTCCTCTCTAAAAGTTTATCGGACTATTTTTTTTTCAAAGATTAATATATTAATGAGCTAATATCTGTATAAATCAGAGGTTCACATGTTCATATATATTTTAAATCGAGTGATATGTATTACTAGACAGGGGTTTGGGAGAGATTATCGGGCTATTTTTATTCCAATGTGATATCGTATAAATTGATTCTCCTTTTTTTCCCCACTTTCAAATTTTCTCTAATTTAATTGCAGCTAAAAATATAAAAAAGCAACGACCAAGCGAATTAAAAATGTCGATAAACACAAATACCAAAAATAAAACCCTAAAAGATCTATAAATTTATTGTTACCACACAATAATGGATTGTTTTTTGTATAAATTTATTTTTTCCTTAACAACCAGTACTTAACTAATAATTATCAAGAGCTATGAATAGTGAGTGTGTACTGGTGACCATGCAATTCTGTGGCCATGTGCCATGATACATGGCGCTTCAGAGTGATTCGTATTCTTTAAATATCACATTTATATCTCAATTTTTATATTTGAAAAATTTGCATATTTGGACCCATCTTAAGCAAAGGAATAATTAATCTTCATATTATTATAATCACGTATATAGAGACATTTTATTAATCAAGTTTAAGTAATGAGTTTATATAATATGTTCCTTCCAAAGACAATTGGTGTATGTAATTAATCATTATTATTATTATTGACATTTATAGGGTTTTCATGTCATTCAGTCCATGCATCCAGCTAAGCTCGTCCCACTTGCAAATTGACCATTATATGATATAAAAGTTTACATATTATTAAATTCTAATATATCTATCTATATATATATATATATATAGACGTTTTTCTGGATAAGTTTAACAAAAATATTATACGTAGTGATGTAACATTTGCAGCAAGTAAAAGTACAAGAATTACGTGTTTTTTTGTTTTTTCAAAAAAAGAAAAATAAAAAGAACTACGTTGCATTTGCACATACTGAACGTGACGTTTCTTATATAAAAAAAATGCTACTAAATATTTAAATTGTCTCCAATTTACATATACTATAACTCTTTATTTTTTGATATTTTTTTACCAAATCTATTTTTATTTATACAATAAAATAATTTTTTTTGCACTATATTCATATTTAATTTTTTTCAGATTCTAAACTCAAAAAAAAAATATATTCAGTATAATAATTCTCTTTTCAGAAACAAAATATTTTTCAAAGTAGCAAATAAGATTATGAAATGATAAATTTTATTTACGGAATTCTGAGTAAATGGCAAGTGAGGTTGGGTCCACGGCATTTTCCCCTAGGCAGCAATACAACGTCGTTTTGCTCATCCAAGGTACCCGCTTGTCCATCCTCTCATCTCCTATAATGGCAATCATCTGAAACGAACCAACTGCATCATTAAATAATTCTGACCTTACAACAATTTCCGCGCGATCTCTCCTCTTTCCTATTTCGTTTTCGTTTCCATGTCGTCTCCCAATCGTCCTTTTTAACCATACAGGCTGCTGCGCTCCCTTTTGTTTCGTTTTAAGGGATATTGGCCCTCTAAAGATCTTCTTCTAGATTCTGTTTCCTCAAAAATTTAGCTGAATCCTGTGAATATTTGAGGACCCTTTTCGAAACGAAGTGGGGGTGTGTAAAAAAGTGAGGATCTTGTTTCTTGAGAGGTGGCATATCGGTGATTTTTTTTATGGCGGGAAATCAAGGGAAATGGAAGGCATTTATGCCCTTTTTAACAGTGGTGTTTAGCTTTCTGTTGGCATCCATCTTTGTTTCTGCTGATAGAAGCTTAAAGCGAGAGTCTTTACCGTATAATGGAACTGGGATTTCGGTTCGTGATCCAGATTCGGGTTTGTTGACTGATGTCGTGAATTTCCTATGGCAATCAGACGCATCAGGTTACCATCATGTTTGGCCGGTGAGTAAAGATCACAGATTCCAGTTTTAGTGTTGAAACATCAGGAATTCGTGATTAAATGTTGTTTCCTGATTTGAATTTTTCTTTTGATCTTGTCTATTATGTATGCTGAATTTGAAGATTTCATTAGAAGTATTTACGGATATTGCTGAGGAATTGGTTTTTGTCAAGGCAGCAATTTAAAGACTCGTTAACTTATCATCTGTTGGCAATTGGATCGCCAACATGAGTCCGTCAGTTGCGGATGACCTTACTCAATATGTAAAGTAATGCGTATCCCATCATGAATATTTTTGTCATTGCTTAAAGTATGGGAACTTTGCATTGAATTTTGGTCATCCCAGGGGAGGATCTAGACGGGCAATGAAGCTACTGGAGTAGCTTTTTATTTGTAATTCTTGATATATTAGTTTAGATTCTCAAAATATGAAAATTTGCCACCTCTACCTATCTCTTCCCCTTCCCGGTTCCTATGATTCTATGGTACCTTTAATTTCTGCAGTAGACCCTGTTGACGGTACAAGAGTGTTGCTTTTTCCTTAGTTCCAGGGATGTACATAACTAGAAGTGTACTTGGTTTGTGAAAATCAGTGAACTGAATCATCTTATGATGCTTGAATTTGTTATCTTTTTTCGTTGCATTTAATCAATTGATTGGTTTTGTGGTCCACAGGATTTGGAATTCAATTGGCAAATTGTTGTTGGTTCCATTATCGGATTCTTTGGAGCAGCCTTCGGGAGTGTCGGTGGTGTTGGTGGTGGGGGCATATATGTTCCGATGCTCAGTCTGATTATTGGATTTGATCCAAAATCATCAACTGCTATTTCGAAATGTGAGTCAGAAACATACGAGATTGCCCTGCAATATTTGCGCATAATTTGATCTGTGTTCAAGCAACAATGTTAAAACCTTTTTATTTTATGTATGTATTTTGTTATCAAATTTAGATAAACAAAAAATTACATATCCTATGCAATCGGGTGAGAACTTATACCTTCAGCTTATGTAGATCGTTTCAAAATAAGTCACATGTTCGGTTCAAATTCCATTATTGCCGACAATAGTCCTGGGGTCTTGTTGAGTATGTCCGCGCATGTGTGTTTGACAAGTCATTTATTATACATATGACATTGATGAATATGTTTCCTTGTACGGCAGGTATGATCATGGGTGCTGCCGTATCTACTGTTTACTACAATCTTAAACTCAGGCATCCTACCATTGACATGCCCATCATTGATTATGATTTAGCTGTTCTCATCCAGCCAATGCTCATGCTGGGAATAAGTATTGGAGTTACTTTCAATGTGCTATTTGCGGATTGGATGGTCACCGTTCTTCTAATCATTCTCTTCATAAGTAATAATTTGCTGTATCAAAATTTTACACGTTAAATCCTGTTTCTCTCTTCTTACTTTATTATGCCAATTTCAGTCACATCAACTAGGGCCTTTCTTAAAGGAGTTGAAACATGGAAGAAAGAAACTATCTTGAAGAAGGTGCTACGAACATGATTTACTATGCCTCCCATGATTTGTTATTTTCGGGTGTCGAACAATACATGCTTCACCTTGTCTGAAAGTTTAAATAATTAATAGTCCTTTATTTCCTTGTTGCAGGAGCACACAAAGCGGTTAGAATCTTATGGTGGGTTGTAATATATTTCATTTCATTTTCCTTTTTATCCTTCACAATTCACTTGATTGTTAAGCGCATATACTTCTGTATTGTTAGACAGTGGTAAAGATGAAGCAGAATATACGCTTCTTCCTGGTGGCCCAGCTACAGATAATAAGGCCAAAGATTTGTCAGAAATCAAGGTGAGAATTTGGTCCAAGCATCAAATAATTGAAAAACCAAAGTCTCCTAGTTAATAGTTATATATCTGGATGTTTCAGGTTGGCATTATTGAGAATGTTTGCTGGAAGGAGTTTGGGCTTCTTGCGTTTGTTTGGTTTGTTTTTCTTGCACTTCAATTGGCCAAGGTTTGACATGTTATTGGCAGCTTTGATAGTTTAAACTTGTGAAACCATGTAAACTTACCAGTCTTGAATTGCTGCTTCAGCAATATACATCCACTTGTTCGGCACTATACTGGGTGGTGAACTTGATGCAGGTTTGTTAATGTGTTTACGAAATTAATAGGCAATGTAACGTCATTCTGTATTTTGTTCTGCATAAATCATCCACTTGAGATTCCTTTGCAGATCCCTGTGTCGCTTGGCGTATCTGGTTATGAAGGTCTCAGCCTCTATAAGGGATGGCGAAGAATTCAATCCAAGGGAGACTCGGGTACCAACTTTACAGTGCTCCAACTGATTACTTATGGCTTTTTCGGCGTCCTGGCCGGTGTTGTAGGCGGCCTACTAGGTCTTGGAGGTGGATTTATCATGGGTCCACTATTTTTGGAGTTGGGTATTGCTCCACAGGTGAGTTCCAAATCTTGATAGCCTACTGTTTGACCTGTATACTTTCATTCTGCCTAGTTTCCTCTTGAACTACCCTGTATACTAGGAAAAAATCTGCAGTGTTTTTGCATGGGGAGCGTGACTGATATTGCAAAGCATTAGAGCCTAGATAAGTCATCCTACTTTTCAATTTCAGGATTCATTTGCTGACTTTAAAAATTTTTAATTATATAAGATTGGTAATTTCATAATCAATCAAGCTGTTAAGCCACCTAGAATACAGACAATTTCAGATTATGTATATGCTAATGAATATGTGTTGTTCTATCATTTATTTTTTCGTAGAAGTAAGAAAAACAACTCAGCAATTTCTTCTTGCGAATTCTTCCTTGGCAAATCATGATTCGTGCTCTAATGTATACTGTTATTCCCGTTTAGGTTTCAAGTGCCACAGCTACTTTTGCCATGATGTTCTCCTCCTCAATGTCAGTAGTTGAATATTACCTCTTAAATCGTTTTCCCGTTCCTTATGGTAAGTGGATATCGACACCTAAATGCATTATTCTCATATTGCTGGCAAAAAATCTTGGAACCTTCCTTTTACATATTTGCTGTTCTCCATGGCAGCTCTGTACTTTGTCGCGGTTGCAACTGTTGCTGCATTTGTCGGGCAACATGTCGTTAGAAGAATTATCATTATTTTGGGAAGGGCATCCATTATCATCTTCATTCTAGCTTTCACGATCTTTGTGAGCGCCGTCTCTCTAGGTGTGTACCTCTTGCTCTCTTGCATTTAGAATATCTCAAAGGTCATCTATTTGTAGGCACCGTTTGGTTACATGTATTACTTCTGGTACCCCACTGACATTTTGTACAAATTTCCAAGTTCCAACTATGATAAGATTTTCGGCATGCCAGATCGTTTTCTTGATTGATGAGCTTTCTCTCTGGGTTAAAAAACAGGTGGTGTTGGTATTTCGAACATGATTGGAAAGATTCAGCGCCACGAATACATGGGCTTCGAGAACCTCTGCAAGTATGACGTGTGAGATGAAAGATCTCGGCCACCAATTCTTACTCCTTAGAAGGGACTTGAATCGTGTCCAAGTACTATATGCAACAGGCTAGACGCGGAATTTCATTTTATTTTTTTTTCCAGATTATAAGTAGCATTCAAATTGTCCAGGGACAATTTTGTCCCTTGTGTAAGTCTATACTTATTTGATCTTGTGGAATATGAGCTCCTAAGAACAGCTCTTGGTAGTCATGTAAAATTCATCAGTGTCTCAAAGATTAAGTCACACATTTCAAGCGATATCCTAGGAAATATTTCATATTCATCCCTCTCGTATCGGACCAAACTTCATGATTTCAGGTGTGTGCATGAGCACGTTTACTCACGCACATACCGGCCGATCAAATTCATAAACGGCAGGTTGCTGCATTACCTCGTCTTGTTTATGCTTCCATCGAAAATATTTTAGGTCAGTTTTGGAGGCACTTTGAGATTGCAAGTGGTAAGGGCTGTAATATGGTAGGTGTTAAATTCATGCATGGTTGTTTCATAGATAATGTATTTTGAAAATATCTTCTAATCATTATATAATATGATTTTATGCAATGAACACTGAACATCACCCTCCTCTTTGGTAAGACCTGGGGTAATATGGGAATAACTTCCCCGGCTTCACGGGTTCGATTATCGTGTGGAGCATATTTCCCAATGAAATATTGCGAGGTATGCTGAGAATTAGTCCGTTATATGTATCTTCTTCCTCGGGACCCTGTTTACTCGTGCATATCCCTCGATTTACCATATGTATGAGTCAAGGGGCTTTTGACCTATACAGGGGTTAACCCATTAATGAGTTAACTTTTCTTAATAAGTAAAGACCAGACTTTGCTAAAAAAAAAAGGAACAAACTAAATCAAGAAGGTGAAATTCATGGAGTGACCAAAAAAAAAAATGCTTAGTGACGAGAATTAGATTTGCAAGGGTTGACTTTTTTTAATACTCATTCTTGTACTTTTTGGGAAAACATCAACCATCTTTATCTAATAACTTGTTTCAATTTGGTTTTGGTATATTAGCTTTGATTTTTGTTGGAGTATAGGATGACACTAGAAAATATTATATTGACGTCATAAAATGATGATATTTCATTCCATGTTCCACTTGAACTACATAATTTATTATAATGTTTAATTACACAAGGACCGATCTTTAGTATCCATTTTTCTGAAAATAGTATAGAAAAGTCAAATTTAAGATAAGAGAGCAACTAAAGGGTTTTTTTTTTTTTTTTTTGGCACATCGGGTCAATTATGGCATGAATGATTACAAGAGGTCACCTTCAATAAACTTGGATATTCTTTAAAGCTCACTTGTTGGTCAATAATGGCAGCAGCTCAATAAGTAGATTTTTTCTCAAATATGTCGATAAGTCGCTTGCTGATCAGAGCCATCTCCTTTGTTCCACTTCCTTCTTCTTCCCGCTATCCAATAATATAACTCAAAAGCAACATCCCATTTTGTTGCCTTTTTGATTCATTTGCCAATGTCTTCAATAGGTAACTGGAAGAACTCCCGCAGCAAGAGCACTGCAGTCCACAGGTTGGGCTGGAATCACACGAAAAGGGAGGAGTATCACGTCGAGAAATCGAACGACAGTAACAAATGGATGATGTTTTGGCGAATGATCGGGGGGAAGAAGAAGAAGAAGAATTCGGATGAGCCTTCGTTTTATGTCCAGAAAAGATATGATCCAGAGAGTTATTTGCTGAATTTTGACGAAGGCTTGGGGAGGGTGAGCAAGTATAATTTCTATAGGTCTTTCTCCGTTAGATACGACTGATTCTTCAAGTATTGTTTCCTGCAGGAAAACGAGACTTATTAGCATAATGATATATATAAATGTTGTTTGGGTGAAGATTACAACAAGTGCAAATACATGTTAGTTCTACTCCATCTGATCGTTAGTTTCTTGTTTTGATTAAGAATCAGTTGAGTTTCATCGTTTCAGTTCGAAAAAGATCCAATTCATTACGATTTTTGAAAACATCTTTACTATTAGCTAACAGAAAAAAAACGTTCCGACCGTAAAATAAAGACGTCTATATGACAAACCGTAGCAGATGTACAAAAAATTTGAACGTCCGACTTTGCGAAAAACGTCATCATGTTTAATTCAAAGATCACGGCATAATTTTGAAGAGCCAAATTTGAGTTCCCAGCCGAAATGGTCAATTCCATCAACAGGATATAATGATAATAATTCTATTAAAAGTTAACCAGTAATGGGCTAATCCCTGTATGGGTCAGAGGCCCCTCCATACAAGTTGGTAAATCGAGGGATATGCACGAGTAGGTAGAGGCCCGGGGGAGAGGGCCCGTATAACGGACTAATTCCCAGAGCATATCCCCACAATATTCAGTAGGGAATATGCTCCACACGAGAATCGAACCCGTGAAGCCGGGGAAGTTACTACCACATCACCCCAGGTCTTACCAACTCGCTTGTGCCCTGGGGGCCATGATAATAATTAGTAGAAGAGTTGATGCATGGTAAGTCATTGCCTCTAGTTGTCTTTATTATCTATATATATATATATCCCAATAACGTCACACTAAAATACTAATCACAAAAGAACTCATGCAGAATCTATTGTAACTTCTCTGGCTTTGGTGAGTGAAGTGAATTGCAGGAGAGGTTCAAGTTAAAGCTTGTTTTTCATGCCTAAATTCTTGATCAACATTTTCATGGACGATTCAGAAACTCCCTGTGAATGCATTTCTTTCTTTTTTTTTAAATCTTAGAACGTAACCTTAATTAAACTTGGTTAAATGTATTTTTGTAAAAATTTATTTGTACGAGGAATATAGAATTACCCTATTTTAAGAGCAACTTTCATGCCATTCACTCTAAGAAATCCTTATTCGGATGACTTAATGAGGTCAGAGAAAAACATATTCGGGTCCTTCTGAAAAATGGTGTACACATACATGCAATGGTGCAAATGAGGCAACTACGTATTCATCCACCACATTTAGACCAATATGGAGAAATGACTTAACATTGTAAAATAAACAAATATAGTTGAATTGAATTTTTAAGTGCTTAAAAAAGTAGATATAATTTAAGTAGATAATAACATAATTTCAAATATCTGATATATTTTTTTTCGTTGATGCACCTTAATACTTTTTAAGAAACTATGAAAGTGATGACTTGCAATGCCCTGAAATAAAAATCAAAATACATATTTGCCGACTTAGAGGTTTACAGCGCTTCTCAGAACGATTTCATTGTTGACCCACCCCAAGTCCTAAAACCCTAACCCCCAAAAACTAAAAGCTTCTTTGATTGCACAAATTTAATCAGGCCCGATCCATTTGGAAGCTATAGAAGCAGAATAATGGCGTTCAGATCTCGGGAAATGATGAAGAAAATCGTGAAGAAAATTGGCGGTGAGAATAATTTAGCTCCGGGAGTGAAAGAACAATTGAAAAGATCTGTTCCGGGTAGCAAAATCGTGATGGGCCGGGCTCACAGAGGGCTTTATGCCGGCCGACATATCCAGTTCGGTAACCGTGTCAGTGAAGACGGCGGCAACAAGTAAGTTTAACATAATTATTGGTTTATGTGTGAGTGTAGCATTTAATATTATTCTTATTATTATTTTTTGTATTTTGATATTCGATTAGAGGCTTGGACGAATAAGCCGTGTTGGATTTTGAGGGTGGATGAAGTTTATTGTAAAAAATGTTGACTGATAGAACCTGCATTGCACGGTGATTGACCGTGTCATGCTAAAAATTTAAATGTGCGGAAGCTGGCAGTAGCTCCGAGCAACATATAGTATGTGTGAGTGTTTGTCTTAGTGAAAGAATGAATCTGTAATAGCATTAACTCGTAGTAAAAGCCACCGAAATGGGCATGTTTGTTGCTTGTCCTGCCTTTTAGGCTGGACTTTTCTATCCTTGAGGTGAGCTGACATATAAACGTGCTCAGGTTCTTGCTCTTCATGTCGGATATATGTGTTTGAGCTAAACAATCTTTGCTTCAGTTGGAAAGCTCTTATATTTTTTTACTGTTTTCTGGATTTTTTTTAATGCCATCATCATATTTCTTGATTTTGGTGATGCTGCCAGGAGTAGGAGGACATGGAAGCCCAATGTGCAAGAGAAGCGGCTATTCAGCTATATCCTTGATCGTCATGTTCGTGTTAAGGTAACCACTCATGCATTGCGCTGCATAGACAAGGCTGGTGGGATTGATGAGTACTTGCTGAAGACACCGTACCACAAGATGGACACAGAAATGGGCCTTTACTGGAAAACTAAGATTCAGAAGATGTATGAGGATCTTGGGGAGATGGAGCTAGTTTTCTTTTCTCCAGAGGACGAGGCCAACATTGAACAACAGTTCAAGGAACTGAAATTAGAGGAGCGTGCAGCACGTAGAGAAGCTAGGAGAAAGATGTATGGTTGGACTGCTAAAGAAGAGCAAACAAAGGACGAAGCTGATTTTGGTGATACGAGTGTATTGGCTTCAAAGGGAAAAGAAGGAAACTTGCATACTGACTTTCATGAACAGATGATGGCCAATGCTTAAATTTGCATTTGGTATGTAAGTGAGAATGTTCTTGGCTTTTCTGCAGAAATTTTGCTTATTAGCAGCTTCATCAATATTTAAGCCTTTTATCATGCTTTTTACAGTGTTGGTGCTTTGTCCTTATTTTTTGATATAGCATGCTTTGTTACTGCTTATGTTGTTACAGCTTTGGTACTTTATTGTTGTTTTTTGATTTTCTGTGATGGAAATTCTCATAATATTACTCTGGTCATGTGGGAGTGGCGGTTAAGGCAATGACCAATGGTTGTTTTTACCTTTCATTTCATATCTTGAATGAATGAGAGGGGTTGGAAGGGGATTTGTAGAAAGTTTGAATGTGTTGACCATCCACAGTTGAATTATTTGAAACCCAAAGTAGAGTTCTGATTGATAGGTTACTGTTTTCTGTAGGTTCTTGCTTTGATCAAGAATGCCAACATGTTTAAGGTTGTTTTCTCGAACATGAGCGAGTCTACGAGTGAAATTTCATGTGAGAGTTGCTGGCGCATGCATATCTATTTTGGTGTGCAATAAACAAGGAAACGGCCTAATATTTCTTCAATTTATTGATTCGCCTCTTTGTTGTGATGTTTGGTGACTGACTCGTATGGGCATTAATTTCCTTTTGGCTGCTGGTTTGAAATTTAAATCAAGTGCTGCAGCATACAATATCTTGCTCAGTCTACTTCATCTCAAGCATTGTATATGCAACTCACACGATACTATCTTAGCTTCTGCTCATGTATACATATGTTTTTTTATCATGAAAATCTGGTACGTCTTTACACTGAAGTGGCTTTTATCTTTGGTTCCTTCTCAACTTACTCAAAATCGGTTGAAGTTGTAGGTATGGTAGCTGATTCATTCCAAAAATTTGTTGAAATCGAAGAGCAAGAATGGAAACCATCATCTAGCATTCGGTGCATGGTGTTGCTAAGAATGTTGAAGTCCCAACGAATGAGAAGCTTAAAGATTTCAACTGTTGCGCCTTACGCCAAGCATAACACCACTTTATGGCAATCGGCTTTGTTTTATAAAATAAATAATCACACCGTTCCATCTCTTCATTCTATATTGATAAGTTCGAAATCATGGTGAGGATTGCTGATTATTTGGCGGGATGTGGACCATTGAATCTTCATGATCGTATTTGATAGAAGTTGAGAATGGTTAGTTCAAAATGTTCTTACAATTGAAGAGGATTAGTCAAAACATGTTGGAAATTGACTCGTAAGTTAAAAACCTCAAACATGCTGGTGATTCTTGTAGTTTTGACGTTGATTACCGCTTTTATTTGCTTATCAGACAAAAGTAGATGTAAATGTACTGAAAATGGACACAAATTAAAGCTCTCTTTGGACATACTTTTAAAAAACGTTTTAGAATTAAAAAATTTAAAATATTAGTTTTGACAAATATTTTTAAAAAATTAATTAAGTACATTTGAAATTATTTTTTTATGATAAATGTTTTATAATGTTTTAGAATATAAAATATATATAAATTTTATTTGAATGATTAATTAATTATTTTTATTAGATTAATTATTTAAATGTTATTTAATATTATTTTTTAGTTTTAAATCATTCTTTCAAGTAATTATCTATTTTTTTAAATTAAAAAAGATTTTTATAAAATAATTGTCCAAACACAGTTTATTTTTAAAAAATTTTGAAAAACATTTGCAAGATTTTTTTAAAAACATTTTTATAAAAAATATTTTTAAAAAATTTAGCCAAACGGAACCTAAAAATCTGAATCATTTTTTTTCCTTTGTATGTGGATGAATCTTGCCACCACCACTTGGGTGATGTGGTAATATAATCCACTCTTATATGAAAAAATGCCTGGATTTGAACCAGGTCGAAAAGTTTTTTTTTATCTCACCACGTGAGAACGAACGAATGTAAGAGAAGATTCATCTGCTATTACCTTGCTTTCTACGACGTTTTATGTATTACCATCGAACATTTTAAATTATAGGGGCGGTCTTGGGTTGTGAAAAAGGGGGGCTAGAATAAATACAAAGTTTTTTTTTTTTTTTTTGTGGAAACTACTACGAAATTAGTAATACATGTTCGAAGTATAATCATCAGATAAATAGAGGTGGCTGGACCCATAGAAATCAGGGCCGAGACTTTTGTCGAATGTTAATACAAATAGCTGGGCCCACAGGGACTGGGGGCCCGGGGCTAAACCCCTAGTATGTTCTTGTCCTATAGTGAACGTTGACGAAGTGAATGATATGTGTTATGATGAGAAAATGAAACAATAGGATATTATATCTTTATATGGTATCATAAATTATATGATACTTGATATGCTTTTAGACAGATTAATTTTGTAAATTGTATTAGTTAACTGATATTCCTGAGACAAGTGAATCATTAATTTATCAATGTTATTAAAATAAATTTAATTGAACTATATTAAACAAAGGAATATAATATATATACAATAATAAATAAAAAAACATTTAAGTTTGTAACGAGTTCTTTTTTTCATTTTTTTGGAAGTAATTTTGGCACGAGTCCAGTAGCATATAAAATTTAAGAGTTTACAAAAATGTAAAATCAATTTTGAAATGTTTCGGAATTTAAAGTTTAAAGATCAATTCAATTAAAGAATAAAAGAAAATTTTCTATTGAGGACCTGAAAAAAAAATTGAAGCGAACTTACCAGAAAACAAGACTGCAGTAGTATGGAGGTCCTCTCCAGCGTCCGGTAATGGCTGTATATTTTTCATACGAACTCGCCAACTCAAGAGAATTTAACCATTATGGAGGACAAGGACACCGAGCTCCTCTCCAGAGTCACCGTAAACCACTTGTTTCTTGGCCAATTCGAGGCGTTTCGGGCCACGCTCCGGAGCCTGAGAGCCCGGAACGAGGACCTAGCCCGAACAATTCTTCAGACGATCGTGTCCCGGGGAGGCAACGTCAATCAAAACTACCCGGTTCTTTGGTCCCAGTCATGCCCTTCTCCCGCCATCCTCACCTTCTTATCCACACTCGAACTTCTTCAGTTCCCCGACCCCACGTCGAATCTTTGGTCGTTCGATGGGAATATGTTGAAGTTGCGTGTGGAGTTTTTGTTGTATGTGCATATCGTAAGATCTAGGGTCGAGGATTGTGTAGATAGCGAGGAATTTGTTGATGGGAGTTCTAAGAATGATGAGTTGATGGTTCTAGGGAGATTATGGGAAGCGGGATTGAGCCGTTTAAAGCCTGATTTAATAGTTTTGGAAGAAACAGACGAGGAGGTTTTGAGGGGTTTGGATGAAAGGGAAGTCTTGAAGTTGAGAAAGGTGATTCTGGATTATTCTGATATCTTTGACACATTGTGTAAAAATATAAGGGTGCAGATTGGGCAGGGGGTGAATGATGATCCTGGGGGATTGGCTATTGCTTTGCGAACGGAGGTGAGGCGACGGAATGTAGAGGAGGAGGTGCTTAGGTTGGTGCAGAAGTGCGTGCAGGTGGCACACCTGGATGCCATGAGGCAGTGCTTGGGAAATGGTGACGAGGATGGTGTATTGTCGCACATTAGATTTCTTAGTTTGGGATGTGGAGTTGAAGAGGCTGAGTATCGGTATGTTTACCGTTGTTAGTGTTATGATATAGTGGACTTGTCTGAATGTTCACTTCACTTGAAAATGTGTACATCTATAAGCACTTTGTTGCCTTTTCTTTTTCCTTATGAATCACTATTTCTGACTTTCCTGTTATGATTTACCGCTACGCTTTTTTAATTCTGTAATAGCATGGTTTTGCAAGATCTCCTCAAGAGGGTCTTATCAGGGAAGGATGATTATGGAGACAGGTCACGTGCTATGAGGAAGAAATTGCTCTCTATATACGCAGGATCGCTTTCATCTCATTCCACTCGCCTTCCTAAGATGCTTCAGGTTGATTTCATGCTTATGTCTTGTTTATTCTTGTTTTATTTTGTAGCGAATTTACTACAACCGGTAGATGCTCTCTCTATGTATCTGATAAGTGTTAAATGTGTATGAACTTGTGCATTTAGCGTTTGACACGATGGTTCTGCCATCTTTTCAGGGATAAGAAACATGTTTTAAAAGCCAGATTAATAAAAGGCTCTGATTGTATCACTTGATTATGTTCAAGTTTTTGGATGTAGTTTGTTTGCTTTATCTTTAATTTCCTATACCTTATAAAGCAAGTGGGAGACTTGTGAACATAATGAAATAGCATAGAAACATTATCTGATTGTCGCATCCTGCCGTTGCAATGAGCCCTAACACTGAATGGAAAACTTTTGACAATCATCAAGTTGGGAAAAACTATAGCATTTATAGAACATCTTGTTGGATTCAATACTAATTTCAGAGACAAACCTGAAAATATTGTTTTCATCTACAAGCATTTTCCTGCATACTTGCGGTTTAATTTTTCTTGCTTATATCACCATGAAAAGGATTAGCTTATTTGATTATTGGCCTTGCAGCTTATTCAAGATGACTTGCTTTCTGAAGAAATCGAGGCATATAATGCTTGTGAAGCCAACCAGATACCTATTCCATTCCAACGGCTTCAAAACTTTTTATCAGAAACAACACCCAAGACAAATTTAAATGACTCATCACTGTCTCGGAAGATTGCCACTGATTTTTGCATGCGAGACTTGTATCATTATGCTCGTGTGCAATGCATCCATTCACTGGAAACTGTCATGGATACTGCACTGTCTCTGGTGCAGAGAGATCAGATTCAGGAAGCTTCCCAGGTTTGTCTGTTTTTTTTGGTAATAAAACAATATATGCTGTCTTATAAGTGTGATTTGATTATGTTCCTTTTCCAGTTTGCATTATTACATCTATAAGTTCAGTTATAAAATGAAACATGTTTTGTAAAACTATATTGATTACTTCCTAATCCTATTATCAGTAAGTTATAATGACTTAGATGTAGTTTACCGTTTATTCTTTTCCAGACTTGTCGCATACTGCTAATGGTGAATTAATTTACCATCTTGAATTTTTAACTTTTACATCAGCAAATAGATTTTAATGTTGCACAGTAACTAACACATAGGACTTGAGTTGGTGAAACATTTCCCATGTACTCCAGTTAGGATTTAGTGAAATAATTTTTTGTGCATGATCCTGTTTTTGAGGAAAATAGTTTGAGGACAATTTCCATTTGTAGTGTTTATGCAGCAAAAAACCGCTTGACTTTTTTTATTTTTGAAATTTGGTTTGATAGTTGAAGCCATCGATGACCTTTGGTCTGGGGTGGGTGATATTTTTCTTATTCTGGTTACTACATGTATTCTAATATCTTAGCACATCAGGTGCTTATGCTGTTTCCTCGGCTTCAGCCCCTGGTAGCTGCCTTGGGTTGGGATCTTTTGGCTGGGAAACCCAGAATGAGAAGAAAACTTATGCAGTCTCTGTGGACAAGTAAATCTCAAGCGCTTAGGTTGGAAGAGTCTTCTCCTTATGCTACCAAATTAGATGAGGTGAATATAGTATAAATCTTTGGTGCTGCATTCTATATTCATGCATGTTTCCATTATCTTTTATTTGGCAATATCTTCATGACTTATGATGAATTGATTCAACTAGATTTACTTGTTAAATTTTCATTTTTTGCAGGCATCACACGTGGAACACCTTTGTGATACGTTGTGCTTCCGGCTTGACATTGCTTCGTTTGTTGCTTGTGTAAATTCTGGTCAGTCATGGAGTCTTAAATCTTCTGTACTATTATCTGGAAAAGATTTAACGAGCAATGGAACCGAGGATCCCCATTTTGATCCGTTTGTGGAAAATTTTGTATTGGAGAGGTTATCAGTCCAGAGTCCTCTTCGGGTGAGTTTTTTGAATGTATACTCTTATATTGATGCACACTCAACTCATGCTTTCTTGTAGATTCCTTGAGGGCATTGGTCATCTTTGATATTAATATAAAGAATGTGCACACATGTTTTTCAAATATTTCTGATCTATAGTGTGCGTTATTTCGTCTGCTTGTAGGTAATTTTTGATTTAGTTCCCAGCATAAAATTTCAAGATTCTATTGAATTGCTCAGCATGCAGCCAATTTCTTCAACAGCAGAAGCTTGGAAGCGGTATGACTGTATATGTTACTTTATATTTAAAACTGTGCTATTGTGGTGTGATTTTTACGAGCTTTCAACTTTATTTTCTCATGTAAGCTACTGTCTGACCAAGCCAGCACATTTGTCAACTGGTGTATGTTAGGGCGGGATTACCTTGTTGATTTTATGAAGGCCTTAGTGATTATATAGCTTTGACGGCATATTGGGGCAAATTAGTTTTGGCTTGCAGCAGTGCTATTTCAGTTTCCTGCTAGGGGGATTTGTTTCCTTTTTGTTCATAGATTAGCATTCTTTCCTAAAAGCACAACATTTTATATAAATAGGATGATTGTTTCTTAATATTGCTCCACGGGTTTTATTTTGCTTTGAGTTCGTTTGGCAGGATGCAAGATATTGAACTAATGCACATGCGATATGCTCTTGAATCTGCCGTTCTCGCCTTTGGAACAATGGAAAAGAGTACTTCTGATGGATCGGGAGATCAACAGATGACATTAAGTTATTTGAAAGAACTAAAGAATCATTTGGAGACGATCACAAGTATTCCTCGCAAGGTATGTTTTTTAATCTCACATAGTAAAATAAAATTGTTCCAATAAATTTTACAAATTCATCACACAATGCAAATTGCTAGTAATAATTCTCTGCATTTTTAAAGCTCCCCATCTTGATATTTTTTTGGTTATTCCAATGAATTTTTCGAACATTTGTTGGTGTTCTAGATCCAGAGAATGACCAAGTATTGCTAAAAACTGAGCTGTTGATATTATTGAAACCCACAACAATTCTTTATAGATATCTGTAAAGTGCTAACAATCTTTAGGCAACCCAAGCTTTGGAATGTATAACCGGTTAGTCCCCGAAACCAGCCAACTAGTTTGTTGTTATGTCAACATCGTGAAGGTAGTTCAGTAAAATTGAAATGGTCGTCTTCTCCCATTATTATCTTTTGTTTAATTTGATCAGCTGCCTCCTTTTCAAAAATTTTTCTTGACCATTGGTTATGGAACGAAGTGATGGAGGACTATGAAAAAATTCTAGGTATCAGGATTAAAGATAACTTGAAAAAAAAAATTTGTGGTACTTGTACCAACTTGTTTTGGTTTTATTCATGAAATAATTCTGTATCTGTATAATTTGTTTGTATTGTTTTCATTATGGAGATATCTGTGTGGTGAATCTAGAAACACTACTTACGTTTATAATTTGTCATGAGATCTCCACATTGATCAACTCAATAACTCAATTACCTAGACAAAAAAGACATGTTTTTTGTCTATAATCAGTCAAATTAATGTTGAGTTTGACAATAGCGACAATTATCTGATGTTACTGTCCTTTTCTTCTTGTCCTTCATTCCTTATGCTAGGTTTTATCATGCATACAATGCAGATATACATGGTGAACATTATTATCTCACTTCTTTATATGGACAATCTCAAACTTGAATCGCCACCTAATGATCCTTCGGAAAGATCTTCCCAGTCGTTTAATATGCTCAATGGGGAACAGAGTGATGTCATGACTCAAGACCGGGGAAATGAGATGGTTGTTTACTTTACTGGCCAAGTACTTGATATTTTGCGGCAGCAACTACCATTGTCAATTAGTGATCTGGATAATTCTCTGGATGGCCGTATTTTGACTAGTGGGAAACAGGCCTTGGAATCTAGAATCTTTAATGCTAAACAATCCATTGATGATTGGGAATGGCGATTGTCAATTTTGCAACGCCTCTTGCCATTATCTGGACGCCAATGGAAGTGGAAGGAGGCTTTAACTGTGCTGCGTGCAGCACCATCTACTCTACTTAATCTGTGAGTTATGATGTTGAAATTGGTTATTTACCACTAATTTTATGATTTATGTTTGTATTTTGTCATTTAAATTCTGAGAGAGTTTAATATCTTCTTGGTCTTCTTGGTTATGAATTTTGTACGAATTCCTGTTTGTAGGTTGCATTTTATATGTGTTATGCATATTTATGTGTTTGCACTTCTAGTTATTTTTTATCTTCATAATATTGTCGGTAGTATATAATTTATGTCTCATTATTGGTGATGGTAATTTTTCTTGTATTGAAGTTGCATGCAAAGGGCAAAATATGACATCGGGGAAGAAGCAATTTATCGTTTTTCTTTACCTCCAGAAGACAAAGCAACATTGGAATTGACCGAATGGGTGGACAACGCCTTCAAAAAAGTTTCTGTAAGATCTTAACTTATGACACAAATTTTTATTTATTTATTTTGATAGAAACAAACTTATATTTATATAGATTAAAGACGTACAAAAATGGACAAGAAGACCACTCAACAAGTAGCAAATCAACGAAAAATAGGACTCCAATCCCTATACAGATCCAAAACCAAAAAAAGTTTAAAATCCTTTTGCTTTGAATCCAACTAAACTTAATCTTCCAACTAGCCTTAAGCGTGATACTTGATCTTCAAAATCCTCGTCAACTTATGACACAAATTTATGTGTTGACGGTTTGGTCTCGTGGGCCATTTGTTTCTTTTTTAACTTTTACTTTTTAATCTGGAAAGTATATATAAACTCCAGTGATTGTGTAAATATGAATAATGTGAAAGGTGTTTTCGTGATTTGGATATGAAAAATGTAATGGCATTTTGGCGATTCTATTTTAAGCGTGCTGGGTGAGAGAGGTACTGAGATGAGTGACCTCTTGGGAAGCTCTCGTATGTCAAGCTGCTGGCATTGCGTCGCTTGCTTGGTTGGCTAGGTGGACTCTAAAAGTGAGACGACAGATCTTAACGGGTAATACTATATCTGCTGTGGATAGAACCGACGGTCGGAAAATGGTAAAACTGATCTCTAAGGGAAATAAGAAAACACTGGCAGTTAGACACGCATCTCCTTGGACTCATGGCCTAAGAACCCAACCTAACGGACACAATAGGTGCACTCTGTGCTACCACATTATAAGCAAATAAAGTTGTACCTTGGCTAACAACTATAACTTTTGGCCTAGTGGTAAGCGTTTGATCCTAACGATTGGTATCAGAGCGAGGTCAGGGGTTCGAGTCTTCCAAGAAGCATTTTCTATACTTCTTGGGGGATAGTTGAGTCAAGCATGCATTGATGAGAGAAGTACTGGGAATGGTGAGCTCTTGGGAAGCTATCGTACGTCAATCTGCTGACATTGCGTCGCTTGATCTGGTTGGCCAGGTGGGCTGTAAAATTGAAACGCCGGATCTTAAAGCAATACTATCTATGCTGGGGATATGATTGATGGTCGGGAAAGGGTAAGACTGATCTCTAAGCGCAATAAGACAGCGCCGACAGTTAGACACGCACCTCTCCGGACTCATGGACCTAACACCCCAACCCTAATGCATACAATAGGTGCACTCTGCGCTGTCACATTATAAGGAAATAAAGTTGCACTTGACTAACAGTTATAGTTTTTGGCTTAGTGGTAAACGCTTGATCCTAACATGCATGATCTTTTAAATTGGCCTTTTGATAATTGTTTCTTGGGTTACTTGTTTTCTTAATAAAAAGGATGATAGATAACGAGAAGTAAAGTTGGTAAAGTGGGGGTTGGGACTTGGGATCTGTAAGAAAAGTAAAACATTCTTGGAAAAAAAAAGTGAAGCAAGGCGAGTTGAATTTTTCCCTCATTCGTTCAATTCGAAATAAGTGGAGAGCAAACATATGTCTACATTTGGAGTAGAAACTGAGAAGTTTCACTTATAAACTGGCACATACAAAGCCTTAATATTTATGGTACTGGTCTACAATTTAATTGTTTTGGTCACACTCGTGACTGCTGTAAAATTAATAACTTATCTCACGCGAAGTAAATACATTCTTTACAATTTGACCATGTATCCCCCCTCTCTTGTGCTTTTCCGCATGAACTCTTCCTCTTCCTGCTCCAAACCATCATCGATATCTGTCCTTCCTTGCTCAACCAAAATTTAAGAAAGATAATACTTAGAAAGTTGGGCTGGTGGTGGAAGGTTTTAACTGTATGTCATTTAGTCTTGTGTCAAATTTCTACTTGCATGATACTTTAAAACAGTACCTAAATGTTTTTGCAGTGTACCTGGGAAGAAATTTCTTCAGTAAGTCAATTGAGCTTATAACCTTTCAGATTCTGATTTTCTTTTGATATGATAATTAGGTGGAGGATGTGGTATCTCGTGCTGCTGATGGTAGCTCTATTCAAGAATTAGATTTCTTGTCCTTGCGCTCTCAGCTGGGCTCTTTGGCAGCTGTATGTTTGCTTCGCTGTTTTTGACTTCTAAACTTTGTTGCATGTTGTATAGTTGCTTTATCTTTCTTATTGTGGTTGTAATTGATAGGCTTGTGTTCCCTTACAGATTCTCCTATGTATTGATGTATCAGCATCATGTTCCAAGCTACCTAAAATGTCTTTGAAGCTCCTGAATCAGGTATATATTCCAACCTTACTTTTTCTGTGTCGTAACCAGAGGTCTAGAGGTTGCTTGTGTCCTTGAGTTGGGTTTATTCTCCAAGGTCACCTAAATTCATAATGTTTTTTTTTTGGTTCTTTGGGTGGTGGGAGTGGCAATAGTTTATTTTATTATTTTTCAACTTAATTTCATCTTCAGTATGTTAATGGTAGCTTGAAATTTATATGTCGTATCTGTTGTAAATTCTAATGATCTAATGATAAAGTGATTACAGATACTCCATTTCTGGCTTGAATTTTAACTAAGTGAATATTTTTCAAAAGGCTCAAGTTATGCTCTCAGAGATCTATCCCGGTAGTGCTCCAAAGATGGGACCAACTTACTGGGATCAAGTTCGCGAAGTGGCAATAATATCTATTGTTAAGCGTGTCCTTAAGCGTCTGTCTGAGCTGTCAGAACAGGTGTGGATTAATTCTCTGGTACTCATTACTTTACTGATTAGTCGCAATAAGGAATTGAAGATAGACGATAGATGCTTCTTCCTGTTTATTGCCCTTTGAACATGAGTATTGGTAGCAATAATGAGTTGAAGATTGATGACAGATGCTTCCTCCCTTTTATTACCCTTTGAACATGTGGGATTGACTTCTTTATATTCTTCTCATAAGGAGTGTTCTAAAAATTTGCTTAAGCTGTGGTATATCTTGCTTAAGCTTTTAAGACAAATGCTCGATTAATTATCTTCCTTTTAATTTAAATTTAATACAGAAGGTTCCATTTTGACGAATATGTACGGATTAATAAAAAAGTCATGGACATTTTATTAGATATATTACACACTAATTGATATAGATCATTTTATTACACTAGAATTCTGCAGATTTGCAGGAAGCTATTAACTATTAAGACTTTATTTTTTTTAGAACTTATGCTTTAATTTGATATTGCTTGTATTCTATTATTTTTATCTATTGCTTGACTTAAAATAATTATTAATTATACTGAAGTTAAAAATGTTTTTTTTGACACTTCAACTCTGACTAATTGTGCTTAATACTTCAATGCTTGATGTTTGATATAGACTCATCATGCTTCACGCATTTAAAACTATTGTACTAGAACTCTGCAGATTTGCAGGAAGCTATTAACTATTGCAATATTAAGATCTTCAGAATGCATTTAATTTTAGATTTCTTGTATTTCCATTATTTTATCTGTTACTTGACTTAAAATAGTTTTAAATTATACTAAAAGTTGAAAATGTTTTTTTTTACACTTCAACTCTGACTAATTGCGCTTAGTATTTGAATATTTAATGCTTGATATAAACAGTTCATCATGCTTCACGCTTTTAAAATCTTGCTTATTGGTGGACGTCCTCTCTTACACACTATACTATTGAAAGTAATAGTAGGCCAGTTCTAGGAGTTTCAAACTTTGTCCGTGACAGCAACTTTGTGAGTAGATGGAGGCTACCCTTTTCAAACTTGGGTTGTTGTGTTTCTTTGCATATATATTTGGTTGTTTTAGCTGTAAACCTTAAATTATGATTAAATCTTTAGGAAAACTCTCCAGCTCTTCAGGCGATTTTATCTGGAGAAGTGATTCTTCCATTGTCAAAGGAATTTCAGAGACAAGGAAACAAAGAACGTGCTCTTGTTTTGCTACATCAAATGATTGAGGATGCTCATAAGGGAAAGCGGCAGTTCCTTAGTGGTTAACATTTTGCCTCTTATTTTCCTTTCTTAGAATTATCGTTGTTCTATCGACCAGCTATTTGAAACTAAGGGGTTGATGTAAAGATTTGTTGACAAGTCATATAAATTCTTATTACTGAGTCCAGGTAAGCTCCATAATCTTGCAAGAGCTATTGCTGACGAAGAGAGAGAAAGGGACCATTCTAGTGGCGAGAGCTCATATTCTGATGGGAGAGGGCCTCCAAGCCATGACATGAATGTAGTTCTGGGCCTCGGATTGAGAACCTTGAAGCAATCATCTTTGGTATCAGAAGCTGCTGAGAGTAATTTGAACTCTACAAGTTATGATGTCAAAGACTCAGAAAAAAAATTGTTTGGACCCTTTGGTTCCAAAATCACAACATACCTATCTCAATTCATTCTGCACATTGCTGCTATTGGTGATATTGTTGACGGGACTGATACAACTCATGACTTCAACTATTTTTACCCTCGTGTATGAGTGGCCCAAAGATGTAATATTTCTTCCTTCACCTTCCTTTGTTTTCTTCTTTTTTTGTGATGGCGCATTTTATATATTTCTCAGAATAGTGCCATAAGTTTCGACTAATGTCAATAACATCATATCCTTTAGATTTAGAAGTTTCATCCTTTTAATTTTTCACTTAAATTGAGAAAAGTTTGGGATACACGACAAGGTTTATTACCTATCATCATGAATACATCGAACAAGCCTGTTCTGCATAATTGAATTGCAAATCTCTGACTAGATAGTTTTTATCTAAGCTGAGATCAAACTTAACCCATTAATCATAGTTTTGAATTATGGTCTATAGCCACAGCCCACAGGCCTGCCAATAATAACAAATGCATTCTATGAGCTATGAATTAGTTTCCTGACAGGGGATGTTTGGGTGGGGACCCATGGTTGAAGCAACTCATGCTATATATCATCTTGGAGAGTACAACTCTGTTATTTCAATCAGTGATTTATATGCTTAACCAGAAGTACCGTTGTTAAAGCTTTTGATTGCTAGAAGATAGAACAGTTGCAACTATGTCAGGATGACATGTTGAAGTGAGCAAATGTTTCAGTCCATATTTGATGTGTCATGCTAGTTCCTGTCCATCCCTACCATGTTTCAGTACATATAAAGTTTTTCTAACTCAATGATTTTTTATATGGAATGTATTGAGTGATGGTGCTAGGGGAGATAATGTCTTTGAACAAATAGCTTGCTAGAGCTGTTACTCACTTGCACTTTATGAGCTTTCTATTATTGATTGATTACTTCCTGGACATTCTCTACTACAACGGGTAGAATTTATCCATTTGGTTTATGTCACCTCAGGATCATGCAAAATATATACAACTACTTAGTTTTATATAGGATTTAGGATCCAACATATACAAGTAAACCTCATCCAATAAAGCACAAAATCATACGCATTTTATAGACAGGAGTTTTCTTAGTATTAAGATGCCGACTGAAATAACAAACTTTTCCTGGAACGAAGATGCTACTAACAGGAACTGAAAGCATTTAGTAGGAACAAAGAAACTTTAAATTTATCACAGTAAAATGTTGAAGCTTCTCTTAACTTGGACATGCTTTATCTGGTCATGTTGAACTGGATTTATTGTAAAGGGCACTGGCCCGACTTGGCTTATACTAGTTTGTGAACTTTCTCACAGCTGTTAACTCGTTTGGTGTTTGAAAGAGGCAGCAGTGATGCCGCTGGAAAGGTAGCAGAGATAATGAGCTCAGACTTTGTGCACGAAGTTATTTCTGCTTGTGTACCTCCTGTATACCCTCCAAGGTCTGGTCATGGTTGGGCATGCATTCCAGTGATTCCAAGCCTTCCTAAGCTTTACACTGAAAGCAAGGTTATCTCACCTACCAGAGAAGCTAAACCCAAGTTTTATACTCGTTCTTCTGCCACTCCTGGAGTCCCATTATACCCTCTCAAGTTGGATGTCATAAAGCATCTCATCAAGTTATCTGCCGTCAGGGCAGTCCTTGCCTGTGTGTTTGGGAGTAGTATGCTGTATCGTGGCAGTGATCCTGCTATATCTAACTCCTTGAATAATGGCTTACCTTCACCTGATGATGATAGGTCTTTTTATGAATTTGCCCTAGATCAATCAGAGAGGTTTGTTTCAGTAAAATATTGTGGTAATCTTGTGAACGTATCAACCTATTTGTTACTCTTTCTATTTTGGTAAGCAGATTTCCAACCTTGAATCGCTGGATACAAATGCAAACTAACCTTCACCGAGTTTCCGAGTTTGCTGTCATGACGGAACATGGAGTAGATGAGGTTAAAGACCATTCTGAAGCCAAAACTGTCATGAAGCGGTTTCGTGAAAATGACACTGATACTGAATCAGAAATGGATGATTTTGGTGGTAATCTTTCAATGCCACTGCCCGATATTAAGGATCAAGGGAATATGGCTGCTGATGATAGGCATGAATCTCCTAGCTCTGAAACTGTAGAACATGATAATGCAGTTTTTCTTTCTTTTGATTGGGAGAATGAAGGACCTTATGAAAAAACTGTAGACAGGTAAAATCTTTCAGCTGTATGTCATAGATGTACTATTTCTTGAAGTAAATAAAACTTATGTTCACTTAAATTAGATAATTTTACTGAACAGATTGATGGAGGAAGGTAAATTGCTTGATGCTCTAGCCCTGTCTGACCGTTTCTTGCGCAATGGGGCCTCAGACCGGTTGCTTCAAATGCTCGTTATTAGTATGGAGGATGATACCTTTTCCGGACCATCTCAAGGTGGTTCAGGCTTTCGTATCTGGAGCAATAGTTGGCAGTATTGTCTACGTCTGAAGGCAAACAGCAGGCAGCTAGACTAGCTTTAATGTATGATGACCAAGTCCTGTTGCAGTCTTCTAATAATATCCTTTCCTTTGGCTATAGCTTGACAAACTTATATTTTCTTCAGATATATGCACAAATGGGAGCTGGAAGCAGCTTTGGATGTTCTCACTATGTGCAGCTGCCATTTGCTTGATGGTGATCCACTTAAAGTTGAGGTACTAGAATTGGCTTTGATCTGTACATTAAATGTCGCAGATTCTATTAACAAAAGAATGCTGCTTTGTGGTGCCGGAAATAAGTTGACATCTGCCCTTTTTAATTAACATGCACAGGTTGTTCAAAGAAAACAAGCCTTGTGCCGATACAAACACATTTTATGTGCCGATGATCACTACACCAGCTGGCAAGAGGTGAAATATATGTTTCAATATGTCGTGAAATGAATAAAATTTGTGAATACGTTTTCTCTTTTTTCTATTCATAAAGTTTTTTTGTAATTGACACAAAATTTGGCACAGTTGTTCTCTACAATTATTTTCTTGTTTTACTCAGGTTGAGACAGATTGTAAGGAAGATCCTGAAGGTCTTGCACTTAGATTGGCCGAGAAAGGGGCTGTATCAGCTGCCTTAGAAGTGGCGGAAAGTGCAGGACTTTCTATTGAACTGCGAAGAGAACTCCAGGGCCGTCAACTTGTTAAGCTTCTCAATGCAGACCCTGTAAGTGGTGGAGGCCCTGCAGAAGCTTCTCGATTTCTTTCTTCTCTTCATGATTCTGAAGATGCTTTGCCTGTCGCGATGAGTGCTATGCAACTCCTGCCCAACCTTAGCTCCAAGCAGCTACTTGTAAGTTCAGCTACTTTATGTTTTGAAAAGTAAAATGATTTGTTTTACCCAGCCCTGACAAGTTAGAATATGGTGCTTCGATAAGGTGCACTTCATTCTAAAGAGAAGAGATGGGAATCTTTCCGAAGTTGAGGTCTCCCGGCTGAATGCATGGGCTTTAGGTCTTCGTGTATTGGCTTCCTTGCCATTACCTTGGCAGCACAGATGCTCTTCCCTGCATGAACACCCTCATTTGATTCTAGAAGTTTTGCTTATGAGGAAGCAATTGCAGTCTGCTTCTCTGGTAAATGATCATATCAACTACCCTTATTGAATATTTAACTTGTCATGAACCCTTTGGTATCAATGGCTTGTAGATTCTCAAAGAGTTCCCTTCATTGAGAGATAACAACGTCATTGTTGGATATGCTGCCAAAGCTATTGCCATCAGCATGAGTTTCCCTACCAGGGAATCCAGGATTTCAATTACCGGTCCAAGAGCAAAGCAGAGAACCAAGGCTAGCACACCCACTAGGTCATCTTTTACTAGCAGCCTGAGTCACTTGCAAAAAGAGGCTCGCCGAGCATTTTCTTGGACTCCTCGTAATGCAGGAGACAAGGGAACACCAAAAGACAACCAGAGGAAGAGAAAAAGTTCAGGATTAACACAATCTGAGAAGGTTGCTTGGGAGGCAATGACTGGTATTCATGAAGACCGAGTTTCATTATTCACTGCGGATGGGCAAGAAAGGCTTCCTTCTGCTTCAATTGCTACAGAGTGGATGCTAACAGGTGATATTAAGAAGGACGAAGCTGTCCGTTCTTCTCATAGATATGAAAGTGCGCCTGACGTCATTCTATTCAAGGTTTGTAGAATGTAATAGCAGATTTCCATAATAGGTTTAAAAATCTTGCAGTCTACCTTATTGAGACGATTGAGTCTGGGCAGCTCTCTTATGCGTTTTTTAATTTGGGTTATATCTCGTGTTCATCAGTGTCAAGATCAAGGCATTCCATATGTGAGGCCTTTTTCTGACTCAGTAATAAGCTACCATTGATAACCATAGTCTAACGTAAGCCTGTCTTTAAGAGATTTGCAGCATTAATGATGGTTACTTTCTGATTCCTTTCGACCCATAGTTTCATGTTAATTCAAGACATTCATTTCATTAAATAGTGGCAGAAGTGTTTCTTTTCACTACGTGAAATCACAAAATCTTGATATTTGAGATTTAACAAAATAGATAAAATAAGTAATGGCTACCAGTGACCTCTAAAAATATTAGAAAAATCGCAGGTCTTGAATGAGTGTTTCATGTCATACTGCACCTGTATCATACTTTCAGCGGAAACCTACTCTGTAAAAGCTTGAGATATTATTTCAGGCAGATCTAACAGCTCTTGATAGGAAATCTACCATATTGTCTTTCCTTACCGAGTATCACAGCCACTCTCTTGAATATTTTGCACTGTTTAATAACCAAACCTGGCTCCTGATAGAATTCTGAGGACTTGTTTTAGCATGTAGGAGTGACTATCATCAGTATGGAGCCTATGAGTTTCTTTATATGCAAAGCAAAGGATAAAAGATTTCAATCCTGATTATATCCTACTATAGAATTTCAATTTGAACTAGAGTGCTTTGTTTCCTATCTGCATGCGGTCGATCCTCATTATTTGTCTTCAAAATTTTGGCCTGGATCAACCTTTTTTGCACTTTAAGCATTTGAAGACTCATGTAGCTGCACTTAAAGAATTATCAACTCGAGCAGCAATTCTAATTCCTGCATTGTATTTCCTCCAAGGCATTACTCTCACTATGTTCAGATGAAACTGCTGCTGGAAAAGCTGCTATGGACTTGTGTAGTAATCAGATGAAAATTGTCTTGACCTCTCAGCAACTGCCTGAAAATGCATCTATGGAAACTATTGGTCAAGCCTATCATGCAACAGAAACATTCGTGCAGGTACCCAGCTGGTTAACTGTGAGAAAATGAGCAGCATTTTCATTAGACTAATATTTTTGGAAACGTTTTCTGGATCATGCAGGGTTTGCTTTTTGCCAAGTCCCAACTTAGAAAATTGTCCGGGGCCAATGATTTGTCAAGTAATATATCTGAAAAAGGCCGGGATACTGATGATGCATCCTCTGATACAGGCAGCTCTAGTATGGGTACTCAGTCAACTGATGAACTGTCTGAAGCAGTATCTCAGGTAGATGTATGGCTTGGACGTGCCGAATTGTTGCAGAGTCTTTTGGGATCAGGAATTGCTACCTCGCTTGATGATATTGCGGATAAAGAGTCATCCCAAGCTCTTAGGGACCGATTGATCAATGAGGAACGGTATAGCATGGCTGTATATACTTGTAAGAAGTGCAAGGTAGAGATAATCCAAATCCTTTCTACCTTAATTGTCCATTTTATATTCAACTGCTTATATTCATTTTCTTTCTTCAGATTGATGTTTTCCCAGTTTGGAATTCATGGGGCCATGCCCTGATTCGAACAGAACATTATGCACAAGCTCGTGTGAAATTCAAGTAGGTCAAAATTTCATTTGCTGGGGAATATGGTTAAAGCTCGTTCCATGAATGATTTTGTCTGTATCATTTTGTTCCTTTATATCTTATTCATGGATCTGTTAGAAGATTAGTGCCTTCTCTATTTAACATGGTTTCGGGATAATGTACAGGCAAGCTCTTCAGTTATATAAGGGCGACTCTACCCCTGTGATTATTGACATTGTTAATACTATTGAAGGAGGCCCACCTGTTGATGTCGCATCAGTACGGTCCATGTAAGATTCTTCACTTGGAAAAATGAACATCTTGGCATTGCAAATTTACTGATCTGTTTGTTCCTGGCCTCTATATTGATCATCAATGGTCAAATGCTGATGTAAAGTTAATTACTTTAGCAAAAGAAGTCTTCTCCTGAAGATATTCTAGTCGCCACTTATTAGGTTTTCTTTGACTGATATAAGGCTGCTCCTGTTGTGTCTATTGCTGACATTGGTTAATGACTGGGATTTTCTGATCTGAGATCTGGACAGAAGTCGAATTTCAACATATGCTGCAAGTCTCAGCAGTCAGCATTTTATTCGTAGAATATGATGTGTTAGTAAAAGTCCAGATAAAAAGGTTGATGGGGCTGAAACTAGATCCATTGACCTATTAATCTGAGAAAATGTTGTATTAAGAAAACAGTGGGGAGTCTGGGTTTTAAACATGGAGCAAGCTAGGGATAAGCTCATTCAAATTGCAAACGAAGTTGGTCTTTTGGAAGGATCTCTTAAAACTGCTAGAGATAGTTCGTTCTGCTGGAGTGGTCTGCCACTAAGAAATACCTATAGGTGCTCTTCCATCAAAATAACCTGAGTTTTGGTAGTGGTTTAGAACTAATTTGTTATGTAATTGTTATTCCACACAACTTATCACTCTATTGACTTCAATATTACTGTATTTTTATGGTATTTATAACTCATCCAGAATTTCTTGGTTGCTTTCTGACAATCATTTTACTGCTGTAAAAGTTTGGGTGAATTATTTCGCAGTTTTTTGAATTGGATTTAAGATCCATTTAATAACTTTTCTTCTACAAATTCTGTGCACAAGACCAGATATATCTAAGTGTAACGTTCATCTGCATAATTGAAGTTCTGCTACAAGTGCTTATTATTTAGATAATTAGTTTCCTTTTTTGAGATAGTTGATGTGCCAGCTTATTCTGTGCATTCAACCTATGATATAGGTATGAACATTTGGCTAAAAGTGCACCGGCAGTTTTAGATGACCCTTTGTCTGCTGATTCCTATCTCAATATTTTCTACATGCCTTCCACATTTCCACGTTCAGAGAGGTCTAGGAGGTCCCAAGAAGCCACTAAGGACAGGCCTGCACATAGCTCAGATCTTGAGGATGGACCACGAAGCAACCTCGACAATAATAGATACATGGAATGTGTTAACTATTTACAAGAGGTAAGACCTCAGATTTATTATGACCTAATATCTTTGTGAAGTCACTGTAGAGTGATTTCAGGTTCTCTACTTCTTTTTGTTTGTCATTGTTTCATACCTAGGACCATGTCTTGCATGCTCTATAAGTCAAACATCACTGTTATATTCTGGCTTAATATCCATCTCAAATTTATTGACAAGATCTTCCAACTTATTTGGACATGGATTATTTAATTTTTTATAGCTACAACTCGAGGAATTCAAGCAGTTAGTATGATGTGCTAGTTTTTTGTCTACTCATATCAATTTTATTTAATTATTAATGGTCTCGATTCATGTTTTGATCTGTTTTGCATGCCTGTAATTGCGTTCGATCTGTTTGTCTCCAGCTTTCCCATTATTTTTTTTCCATATTTCATTTCTTTATTGTGGGTTTTGAGTCACTCTTATTGTTTTGGTTTGCTATGTTTATATATGCGTTTTTGTCAATCAACATCTATTAGTATATAGTTGCTTGATACTGTATATTATGCAATTGCAGTATGCTCGTCAGCATTTGCTCAGTTTTATGTTTAGGCATGGCCGATATAAGGAGGCTTGCCTGTTGTTTTTTCCTGTCAATTCTGTTCCTACCCCACCTCAGCCATCTTCCCTGGTTGCGGTTGCTTCATCTTCTTCCCCTCAACGATCAGATCCTTTAGCAACTGATTATGGAACGATCGATGATTTATGTGATATATGCATTGATTATGGCGCCATTCCTGTCCTAGAGGAAGTGATATCATCAAGGATTTCCATTTCACAAGATCAGTCTGTGAATCAGCACACTGCTGCAGCAGTTGCCCGCATCTGTCTCTACTGTGAAACTCATAAGTATTTCAATTATCTGTACAAGTTCCAGGTATGCACATTTCTTATGTTCAACTTCCCTTTTTTGACTTCTTGTTTTTGTTGCAATACCATTTTGGAAAATTAATGGTTGGTATTCATTAATCCATGCAACAAATTTGCATCACATTTCCATTTCTTTCAGATAATTATTAAAAAAATAATTTACATCAACACTGCCTCCAGAAATCTATCCCTGTTTCTGACCTATGTTTGATTCTAAATTTGAAAGTAGCCATCGACTAAGGGATTAAAATGATGATTGATATATGCTGATCACTGAAATGTGTCTCTGACATGCATACCATTTAGCTTATTCTTTTGTATCTGTAAATCAGAGTTTCTGTTCAATGAAGTATTTGTTCTCTTAGTTTTCCAGTTTGGAGGAAAGAGTTTACAATATATTACCTACCCTTATGTTCGAATCTTCAGAGTTATATCACACTAGTATTCCACCCGTGCGATGCATGGAGATATAACTATATAAGTGAATGTTCTATTATATTGATATTGATACCAAATATTGAAATACTCAATATATTGAATAATTGAGATTACCTATTACGGTTCCACAAATTTAACCACTTGAATTACCTGTTACGGAATGTAGCCTCGGATATTCGAGCCAGTATTATGTAATTGTATTTCACAGTAATTATATTTTTTATATTGATAATGTATATAGAACATTGTAATTCTAATCTCAGTCAAATTTCAGATTAAAAATTAAGTTCTCTTTAACTGACACATCAGATATATGAGACGCCGGGATATGATGAATTTTTTTAGTAATTATAATTATTAATATTAATATTTTATAGTTGTTACTTAATATTATTTATTAATTGATTGCTAGTTTCTATAAATAGACATTGTATTTTGGCGTTGTGGTTTATATATCAGACTATATGTGGTTTGTATCAGACTAAAACATGATTTATATAGAACTGTATATAACCTTATGATATTAAAATGATTTTGGAACCAATGACAAACTTTTAATGCTTTTTAAATTTCAAGGTAGTCAGATTTAAACTTTGAATTTGAATAGAATGTAAAAATTTTGAGTTAATGTTGGTGAGTTAAATGATTTACCTCGAGATTGTAAATGAGACAGTGTTATGTAACTGTATTTAGTAGTAATTATTTTTTTATATTGATAATGTATATATTATAGTGTAATTCTAATCTCATTCAAACTTCAAATAAAAAACTATGCTATCTTTAATTGACACATTAATAATTTCTCTTGAAATTAGCATCTCAAGTATATGAGATCAATAATCTCTTTTGGATTTGACACTTCAAATATACAAGGCGTTGGGAAATGAGTGTTCATTTATGGTCAAAATTTTTATTAAATATTAATATTAATATTAATATTTTTATTTTTATAGTTGTTATTAGTGCTATTATTAATTGATTGCTAGTTTCTATAAGTATTCTTTATAATTGTTAATTAATGTTATTATTATTAATTGATTTGACTCGGGATTGTAGATTTGAGACAGTTATGTAATTGTGTTTAGTAGTAATTACTTTTTTTGTATTAATAATGTATATATTGAAATGTACTTCCAATCTCATTCAAAATTCAGATTACAAGATATGTTATCTTTAATTGACACATTAATAATCTCTCTAGAAAATTAACATATCAAGTATATGAGATCAATAATCTCTCTTGAAATTGACAATTTAGATATATGACGTGTTGGTAACTGAGCTTTCATTTATGATTAAAATTTGTATTAGTAATTATAGATATTAATATTAATTTTTTATAGTTGTTAATTAATGTTATTATTAATTGATTGCTAGTTTCTATAAATATTTTTATATTTGTTAATTAATGCTATTATTATTAGTTGATTGCTAGTTTCTATAAATATATATGTATTTCATATGTTGTTTTTTCCATAAATGCGTTACTTATATTCATTATAATATTTTCTATACTATTTTTAGAAATACAGTTTAGGCGGGAAAATAAAACTTCTATTTGTGGCAGACAACTCTACTTTTATATATATATATAGATTACTTCGTCGAATAAAACAGATGTAGGTCCTAGAAGTATATAGGCAATAGTTAGAGATTGTTCTTTGTTGAAAAGTGTTGAACTGGTAATGAAACCAGGAGGACCATATTACTTTCAATTGTTTGGTAGGGTTTCCTTATTCTTTCGACCTCCTGGGATGGGCTTTAGCATACTGTATGGTCGTCAAAATTAATTCTAAAATTGCTACTTTTCTAAATCTCGGGAGATATTATTCATTAAATATATAAATGTCTCCTTTCAGAAATTCAGAATATCTCCTCTTTCTCTCACTTTAGGTACCCTTTTTATGTGTATGTTAGCATGCTTCGGTTTCTCTCTCTTTGATATGATTCTTCACAGACAATCATATTAGATTTTCTATATATTTGTGTTTAGGTTACAAATTGCCAATTGTTGTTACAGGTGATAAAAAAGGATCATGTTGCCGCTGGGCTTTGCTGTATTCAGTTGTTTATGAACTCTGCTTCTCAGGAGGAAGCTTTGAAGCACCTGGAACATGCTAAGGTCGGCCATACCATATTTATAGGTCTTCCTTGTTATTACTAGGTTATATGTTCTCCAAGTGATTAATAACTTTTGCGAAAAACACTATTGTCACTCGAAGAATGTGGTCCATGGAGGAAGCAACCAGGACATATGATATGCTAGGTAGTGTTATGTTGTGTAGAAAATGCATATTGTCATTCTTGAAGATGGTATATTTGTGTATTGAAACTTCTATATTTGCATTGTATACTCATTTCCAAGAGCAGATGCTTTTAGCACAAACTTGGCATGATTATGAAGACTAGGAGAATAAAAAAGGATCTATTTTTCCATGGAAAGTCGAACTTGAACACAATATTTTTAGAATTTGATTCAAAATTAATGTCTCCATAATTATTGAATTTTGTGGCTCTTGATGTGGTCATGAGCTGGAGCAGAAGTTTTTGGTCTTCTATAACTGCAGTGCTAACTCTCATCTTTTAACCTGTTAAAACTAAATGTTTCCATCATATATCTAGTCTCTTGTCTGTAAAGTAATCTGCATGGATAGCAAAGGTTGTGATGGGTAGCAATAAAATGAACCCCTGGAAAACAATACTTGGCGTAGAAAGAATGGTGACTTCAAACTCTTCAATTCGCTATGGTTGTGTTTGTGAAGTTCAAAATCCCAAGATGAATGTTTCTTTGTTTTCTTGTGACCGAATTTCATCTTGTATATGAATGTTTCCTGGGTTTCTTGTGTAGACTGAAATTCATCTTGTCTATGTTTAAATTTCTACGAATGAAGGTTTCGAGATAGAGACGCATCTGAAACGTCTATATAAAATTATAAGTTCTGCTCTTTAGAAAATTGATTTAGAATCCTAAGATAACTCATGACATGCTCGTAGTACAAAATTTTCAAGCCAACAATTTTTGTTGCTCATTCTCATGTTTCTCCATTTTCATATCTCAAACGTTTTCGATGCAGCTGCATTTTGATGAAGGGCTGTCAGCACGATATAGAGTGGGAGATTCTACTAAACTTGTAACCAAAGGTATTCGAGGGAAAACGGCTTCAGAGAAGCTTACTGAAGAAGGATTGGTCAAATTTTCTGCCCGCATTGCAATTCAGGTAATAATATGGAATGAATATGAAGTCACTAAGTGGAAGGAATTATATCACAAGCTAGTGAAATGAAATGAGGCAGATCATTCAGGTGAACTATTGAATGCTCTTTAACCTGTGTGCCACTGATCTAGATAGTGAAAATCCATAACCATCTTTAGTACCCTGTAGTGTTAGGAAATAATTGGCATTTTATAATCTTTTACTTTTTCTAAATCTGCTTACAGATTTTATTGGATCCTTTTCTATATTGCTCTCTTAGACTTTGTGATTTACATTACTGGGAAAATGTTTTGGGTATACCGTTTTAAGCTCAATTGTCTTAATTTCTTTTCGGATGTGCATTTCTCTTGACCCCTTGACCAAAATGTGAGCATTTTCATTAATTTTTTTTTTCTTGGAAAAAAATGTTCTCTAAGTTCGGCATCAGCTTTGAATATTATGGATTGGTTTCAAGTATCTGATGACCGTTGGTACTTGGTAACATGTTTAGTTGTTTTGTGGAGACAATTAACGTACAATCTTCCTCAATTATTGATTGTTATCTTCCCTTTCATCAATCTTTGTTTGAGGTTGTGCATTTCATTACAAACTTGCATTTTTGCATATCGACTCAGATAACCTTTTAAAATTCTTGTGGCCTCATAGATGGATGTCGTGAGATGCTTTAGTGATGCAGAAGGTCATCAATGGAAGCACTCTCTTTTCGGGAATCCAAATGACCCTGATACATTCAGGTTTCGTGATTATATTTTTACTGCTCAATTATTTTGTCACTGAAGTACCACTCTTTGACACTTTGACATGCCTTATCAAAATCGGCACAAAAGTTTAGGCTTATGTTTTAATTGGTTCAATGCAAGTCCCTCGACTAGCTTTAAGGTTAAAATAAAATTTCGAACTCAAATCATATGCTGGGTTATGCACTTCAATTCAGCTTTTAAATCCATCACCTTTTTTCTTATAAATAAATGTAACTTCCAAATAGTTCTATGCAACTCTGTCTTTCCTTTGTTCTGACAAATGGTTGATATTGCCACATTGAAGTACTAGTTGTGAACGGCTGAGACCCAAATAGTATTCTGCATCTGTTGAATTTGTTGATGATTTTATACAGTTAATGGGGAAGTTAAGAAAGTCTACCTCCACTCATTTTTTGTTTGCATTTTATGCGTTAGTTTGTATGCTAGCACTAGTGCTCTCTTGAATTGAACTCAATTGGCTTTCTTCCTACTGAAGTCTTGATTCAATTGTAGTTTCTTTAGTCCCTGTTTGTTGTCGATGTAGTGAGCCATCATATATGATGTTTGTAAATGCAGGAGAAGATGTGAAATAGCAGAGACTCTTGGTGAGAAGAATTTTGACTTGGCTTTCCAAGTAATATATGAATTTAATCTTCCAGGTATGGATCATGTTATGTCAAGCATTGGTCGTTCCATACCTGAATATGCCTGTATGGTGTTAGTGAATTATAAATAGTACATTTACGTTAATGAAATTGTTCCAGCTGTTGACATTTATGCTGGTGTTGCTGCATCACTCGCTGAAAGGAAGAAGGGAGGCCAATTAACTGAGTTTTTCAGAAACATCAAGGGTACCATTGATGACGACGACTGGGATCAGGTACTGTTCCTTGAGCACAGGGTATTTTGGTATATAAAGTACAGATATAAAGTTGCAAATAGTAGATGGTAATTCCTGTTAGCTTAGACAAAGAAGATCTAATTGCCTAATCTAATACAGATACTAGCTTAAGAGTTTCGTGGTCCGAGTATTGTTGTATTCTGGATGTGAAATTTCCATTTGTGTGTTAGGGAGGTATAGATGCTCTTGTTTACCTGATGAAATCTGGCATTTGGAGTCCTAACAAGTTTTGAGTTGACAGGGGATCTACTTTGGTACCTGGGTTTTGTGCTCTTTCAGAACTACGAGTATTACTTGCAATAAGCACATGTATATCAAGTTATTGTATTTATTCTGTTTTGCAGGTCTTGGGAACAGCAATTAATGTGTACGCTAACAAACATAAGGAACGCCCTGATCGCCTTATTGACATGTTGCTTAGTAACCACAGGTGAGGTGTCTTTCTCATCTTGCAATTTTAATCAGAGATTTCGTAACTTGAGTGCAAAATGTTGGGAAATATTTTTCAATAGTCTGTTGCTTTTGCACGATGCATGAATTGCATTTCAAGCACAATCATGTAGTCACAAATTTAAAAACAATATTTCACTGTTTATCCTGTTAATTGCTCTGCAAAACGGTTAAATGATGTTACTCTTCCTGTGTCATTTGAATCCATCCAAGTAAGTGGACAAAGAGGAGAGTTGATATCCCTTTTTTAATTTTATTTTCGGTGTACGGAACTAGTTTAGTCTTTCACTAATCTTGTTTTTCTTTATTCCTCGTACCTTATCCATCATGCATGGAATCAACATGCCTTACATTCTAAATCGGATTTATCAGGAAAGTGCTGGCCTGTGTTGTGTGTGGTCGTCTCAAAAGTGCTTTCCAAATTGCATCAAGGAGTGGCAGTGTAGCTGATGTTCAGTATGTTGCCCATCAGGTTTATTCACATATCCCAAAATAAATTTAAGGAGCTTCATTATCGCTACTCTCACCAGTGATGAACCATTGTGGGTACCTATATTTGCAGGCGTTACATGCCAATGCACTTCCAGTTCTTGATATGTGCAAGCAGTGGTTGGCACAGTACATGTAGGTTTTGTTCCAAGGCATCAAAAGTTCGTCTGAGGCAGTTATAGCCCATATTCTGCAATTGATTTGCCTGATGCTACACAAGCTGGGGATTGTCGAAGTTATCTTGTGCTGCATCATTTTCATGACATGCTGGTACAAGATATCGATTTACATCAGGTTGGACTCAAATCAATTGTAATAAAAGAAATTTCCAAGTCCACTTCAGATAATAGGCTCCAGAAGATGTGATAATTTTAACGAATAGCAAACGTCTAGTTGTCATTCGGCAATTTTTATAGTCGAAACATGTAAATACTCTGCTGCAGGAGGGATGCCATTTTTCCTCTTTTCTACCTTCTGAGGGTTCATTTTTATATCACCCTCCAAGGCTGGTATTTTACAAATTTGTGTATCATTTGACTTGACTGAGTGCATTTTTGTACTCGTAGGTGCCTGAGTTTGTAAACTGTATATTCTTCTAATGCGATGATTTCTGGAAATTTCGTGTGCTTCTTCGGCGTGATATAACTTCGGTTCACCAGTATATTCCCGTAAATCTGCTCTGTGCATGCATCAAGGTTTCTTGTGCTGATGAATGTGAATATATATCTCTTGTATGCTTACTTGTTATGATCTACGTCCATTCTACTATTTTTATGGCACTTCTAATGAGAATCTAAAATTTGGCATTTCATTTTGCTATTTCAAGTAACTCCTAACATTTGAGTTCTGCAAAATACAACGGAAGACCATCACCATTTTCAAGAACTTGGAAGGCCACCCGACAAAAAATTAAATCCCTTAAATTCCATCCATGTCCATACCTTATTGTGTAAGAAAGGGAATCGTAAGGACTTGTTTATAAAAATGTAAAGGGATTATATTTATTCTGGCTTTTCAAATTTTGGTCAACGGTTTTGGATCTCACACATCGGACTATTCTGACTCATAGGTTTGTAGGCGCAATTTTTTATGTACTAAAAAAATTCAATGAGGAGAAAAATTTCTGAGTCGGCGCTAGATGACGTTGAAAATTGCTATGGAAAGTCAACGGAACTTATCTTAAAAACACAGGAAGAAAAGATGGGTTCGGGTCGGATTTATATCTATCTGAACTGGATCCGATTTTTCGATACCAGGAATATTTGAGTAAATTAAATGTGGATGGGCTTTGCTCGGGTAAGGGTGTAGGCGATGCTCTGGGGTAATGCCCCACTATTTGTCGTCAAATGTCAAGTGAGGGTGGGACATGAGGCTTCCTACCTTCACTCATAAAATAATATAATATAGAGATCATGGATTTTACTTATGTAGCAATATATTAATTTTATCATTCAAAAGATTTTAGATATCATTTTGTTAACTTATAGGTCAATATTCTAAAGTTTCTAAATGATTCAAAATAAATTCAACGAGGATTTATTATGAAAATTGCTGTAATGAGATATTATTGAATCACTCAGTAATTTTGATTATGTTGGCTTTGTTAGTAAACTTTACTTCGACAATCTTATTTGATATTATCATAATTGTCCACCGAATATCAATGTAGGGTTTAGCTATGCGGATCCTTTATTTATCTTTTACTTGTTTTTTTTTAAAGGATCCTTTAAATTTGAAGTATCACTATGAGTTCTTTATATATATATATTTATGAATAAGCGTGTGTTGACTTTAAGAATTTCAAATGCTGATTTCATCACACAAATAAAATAGTTCTCAAAAATACTTAATTATTTACAAGTTACAGATTACACTAATAAAATAATATATTATACAGACACCCACGCATGTTATCGAGTTGTTGGTCAATCCGCTGCATGTATGCCGTTTAATATGAAGTCACCAAATATAAAATATCATGTAATCCCCAATAATGTAGACACAAAATTTCAACTCTCCGTCACACCACTAAAATACACTTCCCTCCCCCTATTGTAACATATGTATGGCAAACATAGAAAGAAAGAAAGTCAGTCGCAGGGACGCAGATGAGTTGATAAGACTTGCGGTGACGTGATATTACCTTATCCGGCTTCACGGGTTCAATTCTCGTTATATAGTCCTCTCCTCCGGACCCCTGCATACTCGTGTATACATCAATTTAAAACATGTATGGGCCAAGAGACCTCTGATTATATTATATAGGAGGTTATCCATAAAGAGACTAACCTTTAAAAAAAAAAAAAGAAAGAAACAATGAGAAAGTCAAATTTTCAAATATTTATTAAATTCTCAACTCAATATTATCTCTTCACAAATTCTTCTTCTAATAAGCCAATCGATGAATGTACGGCGTTAAATATGAAGTCACCAAAAATAAAATATCATTTAATCCCCAAATATGTAAACTAATAATCAACTCTACAGCACCACTAAAATACACTTACCGTATTTTGAAATATGAGTCAAATTTTGAAATAATAAAAATTACTCTAAACTCAATATTATCTCTTCACAAAACCTTCATGTATATATAGCATATCATATAACATACTGACCCTTCTACACAATCATTACACACAAAATCACATAGAGAAGAAAGAAAGAAAAGAAAAGAAGAGAAGAACACTTCTCTTGAGCTCCGAGTGCTTTGATTAGATGCATCCGCCATATATAGTAAAATGTATAAAAACAATAAAAGTGGCAATGGAAGGAAGATCACCATTGACATCGGAGACAAGGTCACCGGCGGCGCTGCTGTACCGGCATCAGTCGGGCGACGGAGAAAACAAGAACTTGACTTCTATTTCCAGCAGCCTTTTGCCGGCCTTCGGAACTGTTGTGGGAGAGGGCTCTCTTACTCTCAAGAAATTTGTTATTGCCCCTTATGACAGAAGATACCGGTAAGTTTTAATTCCTTAATTATATATATGTATACATACATATATATATATGTATAGATATATATATTGTGTGTATTGTGTATGTATATGTCCTCAAGAAATCGTAAAGCGTCGGTGAAAAAAAATGATTCAGTTCTTCTGTTTCTGAGTTCTTAGCATGCGTCCTTGTGGTTAGATTATTCTACAACAATTAAGCATGTTTTGAAGAGAAAATGTTAGTTTTTACAATATAGAAAACGATTATATTATGAGGAAGAAGATTTAGCTGCATTATTTATGTTTAATGATCACAATTATGTTTTGTCGCTTTATTTTTAGATAAATAATTAAGTCTAATCTTTTTGTCTAAGAGTTGTTTACTTTTAGGACTAGCCTTTAATTGTTGCCTGTAATTATTTCATTGACTAACAAGGTTTTATTAAATACTAAATCATCACATACACATATATGTATACACACACGAATTTTTATATAGCTAGGAAATTGGTTTCGATCATTGAATAATTTGATTCTACGAAACCATATTAAAATACACATAGATTTAGATTATGGTCTTGAGTAAAATTCTTTACTTAGTTTTATTATATATTAATACGACTACTAGTAATAATAACAATACTATATTCTTTCTCACCTCACCTAGTTGCCACCTTCTGAATAATATATCCATCAGCCATTTCACGTTGCTTCCTTTTAATTTCTCTAAAGGCTGCCAAAAATTTATTTAATGGTCATCTTCATTAATGGTCCATGCAGAGCTATATAGTTCTTTCAATTTTTTAATTTTGTTTATTTCAGAAATCGAGTAAATACGGTAGGCATCGATTTATTGAAAATCTGGCACCAAATTTGGCTTCACATGCAAATATAATTTGTTTAATAAAGAGTTTGATTTTCAACCTGATCTTATCAACTTACGTGCAAATTAAGCCAAATAAATATTACATGGATATTTCAATTTTTCACCAAATCTGTCCCATCAGTAGCCAATTTCAGTCAAAATTGGGACCAAAATTTTCGAGCAGCTACCCAAGGTCTTAACTTATTTATATATTAGAGCTTATTTCATAATATAAATATAATTTTTTAAAGAAAAAAGAGATTGAATTATATGATTTGCATATAACTTGTTGTCTCTGACTTTGTTTCGGAGAATATTCATTGTCGGCATCAAATAGTTTCACATATTAATTAAATTCTCTTCTACAAATTAAGAAATCCAGTGCGAGGTGGCCTATCTTTCAGAAAAACGGGTCCTGTATATATGTTTACAAAACCATTTTTGAAAGTTCTCAGCACAATTTTTCTCTATAAAAATTTACCAATTTTCCCAATCGTTTTTTTTAATATTGAAATTGTTGTGAAATTGCAGTCACTTCGTTCAATAATGACACGCTTTTCAGTAATTTATTGTTGAATCCCGTGTCCAATTAATTTAGACATTTTCTACCGTTTACGGACAGTAACTTAGAATTTGGTATGTGGAGGCGCAATAGTTGTTCTTGTTAGGCAGAGCGATCGAACCGTGATGTTTGAGTTGTTGACGGTTTAAAAGATTAGAGTTGCATCGTTACCGTCGGGTATAACTTTTATTAAGTTACTACCGATGGTATACATATCCTCACCTTTTGATCTTTTATGTACCTTAACTTGATTTTTCACTTCTTCTGTTGTCGTAGATAAAGGCTTTTTATATGCCTTAAAGTTTTTAAATAAAGATGCTTGTTTCCGAACATTTATCTCCAGTTGTTCAATCAAAGATGCTGCACGAATTATTATGCTTTCTGCTAGAGGATTATAAATCAGACTGAGTACATAAATTATTATTGCCTCAATTGTATATTAACCAAACACTTTTAACAAATGTTTCTTTTCCTCATCAACTATCTTCTCCATGAGATAATCCTTATCACATACCCTGTCTTTGTCAATTAAGATTTTAAATAAGTTGCCTGCCGTTTTATGTATAGATTCTTCATCGAAATTCATTGTTTCCGTCTCTATCTCCTCTTGAATTTGACGTAATATTCTATTATCTTCCTTATCAGCATTACCTTTCAAAATCTCACTAACCTTGTCCTTATAATCTGCCTTCTTGTTCTCATTGCAGAACCACTCTTTTTTTAAAAAATAAAAATCCATTAAAAAGTGGTTGATCTCCATATATGTTTGGTAAAGCGGCAATTTCTCGGTCTTACAAATGATATCAGAGTCAAGTTCATAGGTTTGATTTTCATTGATTGCAAGGACTATACTTATTGGGAGGGGGATTGTTGAGGTGCAATAATTTGCCCCTGTGATGGAACCGTAGCGCAGTTGCTGTACGATTAAAAGATTGGAGTTACACTGTTATCACCAACTATAGCTTTTGGTAAAGCGGCAAAAGTTCGGTCCAACATGATAGCCTCTCAAATCAATAATCCACTTAGAAATTTTGATAAAAATACTGTATATATTAAATAACAGTTAGCACAGCAGAACTGAATTAAAACTATAACTTAACAAGAAGAAATACGAAAATTCAAAGGACCAAATATGCAATTTTCCATTTTATTTTATTGAGTTGAGAGGGTGAACATAGACAGGACATTAATATCCGATGTGCCACAGACCATAAACTCCAAATAATACTATGTTTGCATTAAATGCCTCATAGATTTTATAGTATATATATACAAGATCCATCAAGTTGGATTCTAATATATACCCTCAAAATTTGCGTGTGACATCATCACAAGAATGTTGTGAACGCAGTTGGTGGCAGACTTTCCTGGTGGTGCTGGTGGTGTACTCGGCATGGTCATCTCCTTTCGAGCTAGCTTTCAGAACATTGTCAAATGGTGCACTCATGCCCGCGGATTTGGTCGTGGACGCCTTCTTTGCTATCGACATCGTTCTCACTTTCTTCGTCGCATATTTGGACAAATCCACATATTTGCTAGTTGTTGATCACAAGAAAATAGCTTTGAGGTATGAAACTACACACATTAACATATCAACAGCATGCTTCTTCACACATTACTTATGTTTACAGGTATGTAACACATCTATGGTTTCCGATGGACATAGCCTCGACTCTGCCATTCCAGACCATATACAGGATTTTCACAGGAAATAAGTCTGGCAGCGATGTATTTGGCTTTCTCAACTTGCTCAGGCTGTGGCGACTTAGGCGTGTCAGCGATTTCTTCTCTAGGTACCATCTATACTCCAAGGGTCATGCAAAACACCATTCTAGCTATTCATATTTATGTTTGTTTAAGTTTGAAATTCTCTCTTGAGGAGGCCTGTAGTTCATTTATAGTATAACAGCTCACTCTGATTTGCTTTCAGGCTAGAGAAAGATACTCGCTTCAGTTATTTCTGGACTAGATACTGCAAACTAATATGTGTAAGTAACTATATTTATCCCCTTTTATCATGTTCCATATTCAGATGAAACATGCACCTTATAAAATGATCGGACAGGTGACGTTGTTTGCTGTACACTCGGCGGGTTGCTTCTACTTCTGGCTGGCAATACATTATCGCGTTGCAGATGACACTTGGATAGGAGCTCAGGTGCCTGGTTTTGAGGAGAAAAGTGTGTGGTTAGGATATACATACTCGATGTATTGGTCGATTGTAACTCTCACAACAACTGGATATGGAGACCTGCACGCAGAGAATACCGGGGAGAAGGTTTTCTCCATCTTCTACATGCTTTTCAACATTGGTTTAACAGCTTATTTGATTGGGAATATGACCAATCTTGTTGTCCATAGCTCGGTCCGAACATTTGCCATGGTAAATGATCATCCCAAAGCAGTGTGTTTGCAGATACATACACATATTCTTCAAACTCGGACAATGATTTTTTTTTTCTTTCTATGTTGCGTTTGAAGAGGGATGCCATTCACGAGATCCTACGGTATGCTAGCAAGAATCGCCTTCCGGAGGGGTTGAAGGAACAAATGCTAGCACACGCTACCCTCAAATTCAAGACGGCGGAACTACAGCAAGAAGAAGTACTCGAAGATCTGCCTAAGGCTATAAGATCCAGTATTGCTCAGCATCTCTTTCGCCGGATCGTAGAAAACAGCTACCTTTTCAAAGGAGTTTCTGAGGACTTCATTGTCCAGTTGGTAATCCATTTTAACTTTCGAACACCGATCTTTTTCTGAAAGTCCAGATTTGCAGAGATTGTGGTCACCATTAAATACCAAGAATGTTGTCATATAAATTTGTACTGAAATTTTCCTATGACAGGTTCCAGAGATGAGAGCAGAATATTATCCACCTAAAATGGATATTGTCATACAAAACGAGATGCCAATGGATTTCTACATTATAGTATCCGGAGCAGTGGTATATACATAACCATTTCAACTACTTTTCAGCATATATCTACACAAGCAAAATCTTATAATCTCCAAACTGCAGGATGTGCTAACTCACAAGAACGGAGTGGAGCAGGTACAAATGACATTAATGTTCTTTTGCTCTCTTCTTCACGTTTTGAACAAAGATGGATTTCTTTTCTATCATGAAGTAATAGATTTCAAATTTACTTGAAGATTCAGTGAGTTTAAGGGTACTAACCTGTACGAACTCCCATGCATGATTATTGATGATGAACCATCATATTGCATGAATTTTCCGCACAAATACCTCTTAACATTTTATCATAGAATTAGCATGAAACCAAAGGAAAATCACCAGAACAAATATTCACATCTTAGAGTTAGTTAAACTAATGGGGCAAGCGTCCTTTAACTGTCATTTTCGAATTTGTTAATTGGTGGTCATTGATCCACTAAGTAGTCTTTAGCCCCGGGTCATTATTTAGTAATCCGACTCTGATATGATTTTTCCAGTTCTTGACAAAGTTAGAATCGCCAGACATCTTTGGAGAAGTCGGTGTGATGTTCAACATTCCCCAACTTTTCACAGTGAGAACAAAGAGACTTTCCCAGGTCATCAGAATCAGTCACAATCATTTCAAGCAATTGGTGCAGCCGCTACACGAAGATGGAAAGACGATCATCTCAAATTTTCTTCAGGTCAGCAGTCACAACATGATCCATTTCAGCGTTGTTTACTCATCTGAATACGAATTTGAAAAGACAAAAAACGTTTATATAATCTGTATTTTTCAGAATTTGAAAAGCCTAAAGAAGGAGCTGCTAGAGGAGATGCCGTTTGAACTGGAGTTTCTTGATGAAACAAACGTGGAGGTGACTGTGAAACCATTACGCATATCCAATGTCTTAGTCATAATTCACTGATATTGCCTGTTCTTACAAGCTGGAACAATTAAAAAAACATAAACCTGCCTGTTTTTCCAATTACACGCCTAGAATGTGTACCACATGAAACCAAAAGGCAAGTGGACAGAGCTAATATGTAATCGAAATACGTTTGAGGGTACGTAGGAAGGTCTAGTTTTCATGAAAAATGCCCTCAAGATTCAACCCCACATAGTTTACGAAAAGAACATACCCACTATTATTCCATCACTGAACATGGGAAAAAAGTGATAGTCAGTTCATTTTCAGGCCACGACCCCAGCTAATGAGGATCATCAAAATTCTGAAGGACCAAGCCAAGAAGCTAACGGTAAGACAACATCTGCTGGATGTTTTTAGTACGTGTTGTATTCACTCGTGATAGCACAATAATGTATTTTGTTAAGAGTAGAAAACTCACATGACTGTATAATAATTCCAGTTAATTCCACTGGTTACAAGCCAAACACACATCCAACAAGGGTGGTACTTCATGGACATCATCCAGAGGATAAACAAAACGAAGACGGGGGAAAACTGGCACATCTACCTGGATCAATATCAGAACTCCTGTCCTTAGCAGGTGAGCGTTTTCTATGGTTATGACGCTAAATATTCAGAGACCTGAGATTACTTCTTTATAAATGATAAGTAGCCATCATAAGCAAAAGCAATCCTTTTTTATAGCAAACATGAAATATCAGATATAACAGAAGAATTACATGAACTAGCGGAATCCGGTCTTGAAAATTTATCGACACTTTGTCTCACATTTGTTTGGTAAATTCAGAGAAAAAGCTTGGGAAAAGAGGCACCACGATTACCATGTCTGACGGATCTCATGTGGAAGACATAAATGCTTTACGAGACCATGATCACTTGTACATCTACTGACTGTTAGCTTGGCAGTGAATGCATGCAGCAAGCAGACAGCAAATTTATGTCGTAGAATGTAAAAATCTTGGTGTATAATGTTTCCCTAAAAAAGAAAAGTTTTGTCCTCACAATTTTAATTTTTTAAGTTCTCCAGTCTCATCATTCTGATCAGTTCAATCAAAATAACCCAAATTAATTAATTTTAAAAAAACCCAATATGATATACATTAACACACTTCAAAAATCTTTCAATTTAATACGTCAAATATTAAAACATTTGTAATTAAATTCAATAATCTCTAAATGAAGAGGAGAAAAGTATAGAATTAAAATAATATTTGTTGACTAACTGCATATAAAGATAAAAACATAAAATTTTCATAATCAAGAGGTAAATTGAATAAGTAAGTTGAACTGCACTAAAATAAAATTATAGTTAACTTTAAATTAATTTTTTTTTGAAAGAATGAAATTAGTTTTTGAAATTACTTAAACTACCCACCCCAGAGTAGATTGCAGCCTAAAGAACGCAAATAAAACACGATGGCATAGATGTAAATTTACAATGAAAGTGTCACAATGGCATAGATGTAAATTTATAATGAAAGTGTCACTTTTATAATGGAAGAGGTAGATTGAAATAAAAGGGAAAAGACAATGAATAAGCTTATGAAAATTAATTAAGCATACTAACCAACACATCAAATTACTTAAACTACCTCATAGAATAGGTTACGGCACAAAGAACGGAAAGAAACTCAAGGACACAGATGTAAATCATAATGAAAGTATCACTTTATAATAGAATAGATATAAAACAGATTTAAAATAACTCAAAAAAATTATTAAAGTCTAAGGAACACAAAAAACACAAGGACCTTGTTGGGTTTGGAAACAGATAAATTTTGATTTTCTTAATACAAAACTTATTACAATATTGACGCAAATGTGCGGTTGGGAAGAAAAACCGATAAGGAGACTATCCGGATCAAATGGAGAAGATTATCTGGATGACAACACATAATAATGTGGAGAAAAACTATCCGTATGATAAGACCGAACAAATAGGAGAAGACTATCCCGATGAAGTCGAATGAAGAGAACCGAAGTGCACAAAGAAAAAAGGTTCTTTGGACAGAAGAAATGGAATGGATAAGACTCGAAAAAAGTCGAGCGGAACGGACTAAGAGTGTCCTCCGAATAAAAGAGACTGGTGTAGAAACTATTTGGGACGGAAAAAAGAAGCTCTACGGATAAATAAGAAAGCTTCCAAGTCGAGAAAATCGGTACAAAGTATTATTTCTAGGGAAAAAAGAAAGTACGCATAATACTAGAAGTAATTTTACTCTTCACTTGTCGTTAAATACACTCCACATTTAGTTTTATAACATTAATCATTTATGTTTCAATGATGTACCAAAATTTTCTATCATGTATAAAATCAATAGAAAAATTACTAACTTTATTATTCAATCATAATATTTTGCATATAGATATGATTATACAAATTATTAGTTAATTATTTTCAATGTGTGTACAAATATCTGATTAACCAATATTTTAAATACAACATATATGTACAAATAAAACTTTTTGGTTATTTTATGTTATATCTTTTTACCGAATATCAAATGATAAACTATATAGTTTGATGATTAAGATATTATTGCGGCTTTCTGAAATATTTATATATACACATAATATTATTTTTCTTAGCAGCCATAGCCATATTTATTTTCCACCATGTCAATGATTGATTAAAAAAATTACTTTTTAAGGTTATGACAAAAGGAATTGTATCAACATATAATATGCATAATTAGCACAAACCCAAAACCAATTAAATGAAATAATACAATTTAAATGAAGTTTATATGTCCGACGGTTGACTTCATATTTCAAGGTAATTAATGCCGTAGGTGAAGACATATTGGTTTTTCGTCCCACATAATTTTATATTTCACTCACAGAAAAATATAATTTGAAAGTAAATTATATATGAACTTCATATCTTCTCCCTATCCAATACACTGAAAAAATAGTTGTATATCTTTTCAAAACTAAGTGAACAGAAGTATATGAGTAGTTGATCAGGAAAAATATTATGAAATATGGTACAAGTCTATATATATATGAAACAAACCAAAAAGAAAAATATTGTCTATATAATTGGACCGGATAGTATAGAAACCAGACGGACATCAAAGAACGTGGAACAGCGAGTATCGCCACCACAGTTCAGAGTGATGAAACAGTAGGACAAGAACCATAGCTCGGCACAGCTCTTTGAATTCAGGCTGAGCATGTCCAGGTTCTTACATTTTGTCAGCCTTAGGTTGTCTTCTACAACAAATTCTTAGTAATACAAACTTGGTGTCACCAAACCCATTACACTCAGATCCTAGAACTTGTAATATTCGGATTCAGTGCAGCAGAACCACAGGAACGTGAAGTTATTCAGGACCTACCTCAGAAATAAGATCAACGCTTTGCTTAGCATATCTTTCATACTAAAGTTGAGGACAGCCTTCTTTTCAAAGGAGTCTCTGATCTGAAGATTTCATAGTCCAAGTGGTGTTTGGATGCATTGAACTTTTCCATGACATGAAGATATTAACTTAATGTTTAGCTTAAGAATCAAAAACAACTTCCATAAGAGTTTCCTTATCACTCAGCAACCAACTTCTTGAAAATACAGAATGTGCCAATGATTCTCATTTAATATTTATCATTTTTAAAATAAGTTTTAATAAGAAATGAATTCAAGTTTTAAATACTTTTTCAAAAAGAACACCTAATAGTAAGGTAAGTTACGTGGCCAGGCTATTCGTTATGTGGAACTAGTCTCCTATCTAGTTCTTTTTCATGTTTAATTTGTGGAATTCATTTTTCTTTTTTAATTAACTATAAGCACGATTGCATCCTTGACCTTGTGGTGATTTGAGGTTAGAAAACTGTCTTAGTAAGAACTTAGAGAAGATTTGAAGTTGGGGATCATGTTGTGATTCAACTAAGATCACCATTTTCAAGATCTGCAAAAACAGCTGTTTGAAAATGATCCTAAAGTTTCTTCAAATTTTACGGGATTCATTAATTTCAACCAACATAAAAAATTTGTATATTTACCAGTAGACATGAATCCTTGACTTTGCTTACACCATGTTAAAAAAATTCCTTTCATACTCATGATGTTCATTGTATTGACTTTTTAGTCAAGCAGGTTGTGTTTCATTTCCCATTCCGTCTTCGTAATGTAAAGGTCAGCGTTTTCTTTAGATGCTTGATTTTACTCAGATATAGAAGGCCTATATTCTTGGTTAACGTATAAACCAGAATATCAAGAAATTACAGGCTATTTTGCTGCAACGTGCAACTATACATAATTTTTAACACTGGTGCATCTCTAAAACTCTAACAAATTGTTATTTGTGTTACCACTACCTAAGATTCAAACTTCAATAAATTTAATCAACATATAATATTTAAAATTGAAGCAATATCAGTAACTTAGAGTATTGTCAATCTTAAAAACTCAATACATCCTGCCACTACATTCTGCAGAACCACAGTAACATTTCTTAATCTTAATATTTCCATTTGAGTCACGTACCTGGTCAACTGCGTAGTTGTAATGGTAAGTCAGCTCTTGCAAGGGGGGAATGTTCTCCGCGGCAAAAAGCATTACGTGTGGCATCCTCTTGTCATCATGATCATATATCACATTTTGAGCATAGAGATTGGGGGAACAGCTGTGATTGACAAACCTGCCAACATTTCCATACTGTCCAGCATCAATCGTATATCCAGATTCAGCTTCTTCCATAGATTCGACTGGAATTGCCTGTTCTCCGGCATTGAGAGACAAGTCGAAGTTTTGACCAATATCAAACAGATATTCATCATTTCCAACTCTTTGTTCTGCTTCCTTTTCTTCAAGAAGCTCACCTGCATACTCACATATAAAACTTCCAGAAGGGATAGAAGTTATGGACCTTAAACCCCAGCCCCTCGAAATTGTTTTGAAGATCTCGAGCTTAACTCTGATGCCGCGTTGGGTGACTCTATTATAGCATGAAGGAGGACAATTACAAGAAGGTCCGCATTCAAATACCAGAGGCTTTGCTTCGACAATAGCTCCATTCCGGTTGTATGGAATTTCGCCACCGTTTCTCACTGCGCATGGGCATTTTTTGGTGTCACTACATCTCCCTGTGCAATTACAACCTTTGGGGGAAATAGGACAGAACCAATCAGGATATATCATCTTGGGGGTGTAGTTGAACGGGGGTGGTTTCTCATCGTCTATAATATTGACTGCCAAAATGGGGAACGGCTCTTTCCCTCCTGAAATATCACTGACACAAACACCTGGACGAGTTCTGGATTTATTAGAATTCTTCAATTGCTTCCAGGCAAGTTCAGGTTGACCAGGATTCCTCCTCAACTCAAACATGAAAACCTGCTTACCGCGAGGCCCTACTTCTGTCCAATATCTTGTGACAGTGTATAGACCATCATAAACATAAATGGTGACTGTCTTAGGTCTTGAGTCAGTAGGATCAATTGTCTTTGTTTCCTTCCACCCACGGACAACACGAACCGGAGTTCCGGCTGATATACTATTCCTTAAAGCCAAATTACCTCTTTCAAGCTTCTGATCTTCAGGTTGTTTAGTCTTTCCAACAACATTTCCTCCCTGCCCTGAGTATATTAAGACATCAGCGTTCTCCAAATCATCAGAATAAGCCCCAGATGCGACGATACTAGTGGCAACAGGTTCACCATTGACCTTCATCCAGTCTATACCAGCCTGATACAGGCGGTGAATACCAACAATAGCAAGTTCGACCCTGTACTGAAACTCATCACCCACTTCAACTCCTGGTACTTGTCCAAACATCAGCTTATCTGTGTTTACTTCTTTTCCTTTGTGTTTAATTATCTTCGCAGATACAAGATCGATCCTTTTCGATTTTTTTTCAAACTCCCTCGAGTTTCCTTCCTCATCTGGCATTGAATTCGCTTCCTCCTTTTGCAAGAGCTTCCGACAAATAGCATGAAACAGCCTTAGAGTTTCTCTCACTCTGTTACGTGCATCACCTTGACTTGAATAGTTAGGACCAAAAGGAGGCAAACTGACACCAATATCTTGCATTTCACGGATGGTAGAAGAATTTGCAGGTAAATCTCCATGATGATCAGGATCTGCCTCATCCATTTGCATTAATTCCTTGGGTCTACCCTCTTCATGAACCATAATATCTTCTTTCTGCTTCATAGATAGTCCTCCTGAAGAATTCAATTCAGAACTAATTTTCTTAGAAACAGCCTTCATCTTTTTTCTCAAAGATATTTTTTGATTCCTCACTTTTCCTCTACTGTTAACTCCACCTGACTTTTCTGAAACTATTTTCCTTTCTGTCGATGGGAAATAAGGACCATGCACTACTACCTCCCTCTCCACTTCATGTTTTAAGCTCAAATCATCGTGCAAAGGCGTCATATTATCACATGTCTCCGGTTCGTAGACAACAATCTCCTTTCCAACTGGTCCTGCACTATCCTCATCGGCATCACCGGGAATTGCTTGGATTGGAGCAGGTGTTAAATAGGGTAAATCTTCATCGTAAATATCATGATCTTCCTTGTGACAGACCATTGATGAACCCGAGTTTCCATCTTCATCATGGGAACCAGAAACTGTTCCCTTTTTTGTAGATGAATGTCCTAAAGAATCTGCTTGAAGGTTCCTATTTGAAGTAACGGCTTTAGACTTACGTTTCCCAAAAGAAGTGTGATTTTTTGACTTTCCAGCAGTAGATTCACCGTGTAAATCATTTGAAGATATTTTTCCTTTCCTCCATGGACAAAATGGTGCAGCAGACAGGCCATGAACAACTAGTCTATGCAAATTGTCATCTGAGCCAAAATCGTTGTCCGTAGGCCTTATTGCAGCACTTCTCTTTATTGAGGGAACAGCAGTTTCTGCCATCGGTGATGTACTATGTCTGTTATCAGCCTTGGCTGAAGTTCCCGATATTGCGGTATATTGTCTTGCATCTGTTTCCTCGATATTGCTCTCTTGTGAAACTCCATTACAATCCTCAAAACTCACGAGCTCACAAGCTACAGTGGCTCTGTTCTCAGTTGTATTGGTTTCATGCATTTCCTCTGATTTACTTGTACTGGTTTCATTCATCTCGAATTTTATTCCAACTTCTTTTAGCCCATCGAAATCATCTTTTTCTGAAGTATCAGTCTGCTGCTTTCTTACAGTAGGAACCCAATTGTTAGTTCCACAACGTGGAGGGAAATCACGAACAGCTGACACTCTTCTCGGATGGTATTTGTCATTCTTCATAGCAGAAGCCCCTAGCTTGGAATTGCCATGAGATGAAGTTGATGGCCAGGAGAAACCAACCAATGGCAGTTCATCAAGTGAAGCTCTAGCATCAAACACGGAACTTGACTCCTCGGTAAATGAATTTGGAACCAAAACAGATGCTTCCACCTGACCTAACTCTTCCAAAGTTATCTGACCTTCAGGCTCAATCTCCTCCTTGGAAGAATCAGAGTCTGTAATCTTTGAAACACCATCTGAGAAACCATCCGTGGTGTTCAGTTTCCCCACCGATGCATCCAATGATTCAGCGTCATCTGATCCCAACGATTGATCTAATTCTTTGAGTGTTTGAACTTCAACCTCATTTGGCAACTCATTGCATATGGGTCCTCCTATTTCCATCACTACTTCCTCCACATTCGTGATACAATCTATCGCTGTAGCTGGAACATCTTCCACTAACGCATCCACCGACTCAACTACTTCTTTATCGACAGGATCACGAATGCAACGCGACCCACAATCAACCTCGATGCTGGAAACATTAACTCCACTAGGTCCCTCATCCTTTACAATTTGAGAATTTTTTATCCCATCAAGTTTTAAGGATTTGAGAATGTCACCTCTATCCGACTCCACTGGACTGGGTGGTAAGAAACTCTCGACACCATGAGCTCGGGCAGCGTCGACAGCGTGACAGTGATAAACACCATCGGACTCCGAAACACCCGCGCCCCTACAGCCATTTTCCTTACGCTTTAAATCAGAAGGTACAGCAAGAGGTCCACACCCAGGAGGAAAATCACGCACTGCAGACACTTTCCTGGGCTTATATTTGGGCACGGGCACAAAACCATTTTCCAACGGCCTTTTGTTCGGCACTTCGCCAAATAATCCAAAGTCTGAAATCGAAGCCATTCTCTTACAGTGAATAACCTCTTAGAAATGATGTCTTGTCAACCCCACCGCTCGTTCATCTAAAACTTCGAAATTTGAATAGCAATCAATCAATGACAACAAGGCAACAATAGGGAAATTTAAAAGCATCGATCAATCGGTTCGATACCTGAATCACGAGTTCGGAGATCGAATTCAGAATCCGAGGAACACGGTAGCTGTGCATGTGTGGGTGCATTACAGAGTATATGTGAGAAATGAGGCAAACGGAGTCTTCGATGCGTTGGAGAAGAGGGGGTGCGGCAATTACCGTTACACCCCTCATTTCGCGTGCTCGAACGCGCGAGATTTTTACCGGTTTTGGAGCGGTAGGCGGCCCGGCTCGGGATATGGTCGGTTTTGGTATGGGTTTGGCAGAGTCCGAAATAAGATTTATATTTGAGAGGTCTCATTACATTCATTTTGGGGTACATTCTATTTGATGAATATATTTTTGAAAGGTTCTAAATTGTTAAAAAAAGTGTTAAATTAAATTATTCTAACACTTACCATATTAATATCAAGTCGATAAATTTGGCAAAATTTTAAATAAATTTTAAAAAAACACATTCATTGCTTGATATCTAAATTTCTCGAAGTTTATTTTTTAAATAATATGCATCTAACAATATTTATCTAAACATAACATGCATATAATGCAAAAAGCTAGATTGGGAAGACAGTGAATGGTAATATTATTTGAATAAAATAATATCTCATATATTCTTGAATTTTGATATAGTCTCTTGAATATTTTATCTATCCAGTTTTTTTATTCTATATGCATCTAATATTCATTGTTTATACTGTCCATCCGAAGGATAAACTATAATTTTAGCCTAGTATTTTTTAATTTCAGTAATTTTTTTTCAAATCATTATTTTATTTAGCAAATTTCTCTCTTAATTAACTATTTTTTTATTATGTTTTTCCTAATATAGTGTCTATGTGACGTTGCTTTCTTTCAAAAATTACTATATTCATAAAAAAATTTGCAGACGTAGGAGTTAGGACTAATATTTGAATTTGCAACACGGTATAAAGAGGTCTTCAACAAATTATTTTCAGTTAATTATTATTATTATTATTATTATTATTATTATTATTATTATTGAAGAATCAGTTCGTTATAAACAAAATTGGTTAATTAAAAGATTTAAGATTTAAAAATGTTTAGTTCTTGGGTTGGGTTGGGCTTAGGCGAGCCAATACTTGGGGAGAGGAAAGGCTCTGACCAATCGGCAGTTACCCCAGCCTTTCGATTGCCTCCGCCGCAGCATCACCGGAGATGGACTTCTCTGCTATATTTTCTGTCTCCTAGGCCCCATAGCTTCCATGCATGACGGTTAAGAAATCGGCAAATCGACAGAGGTCAGGGGAAAGCTCCTTTCTGTATGAGAAGACTCATTTTTCTCATGTGTCCTTTTCCCAACTGCTTCTGTCAGTTGCCATATTAAAACCTCTAACTTTACCGTACGGTATTTATAAAATGCTATAATTTGTTATGTTTTTGCCTAACATTCTTTGATTTGTTCACAGAATTTGGTTAAGTTTGTTATCGCACTTTCAGCTCAAGCTTTGTTTCTTCTATTCTCTTGTTTTTAGATGACAGTGAGGAACTTTGTTTTTGGAACTGTCTAGTTTCTTTTCGTTATATAAATTACTCAAATAAGTCCTTGTCTTAAGTGGTTTGTTAGTTGTTACGCCACATACCAAGCAAAAGATTACTTTCCGAGTTGTAAGATGTGATGGTGATTTTCGAATTTTGCTCATTATAATTCTTTTTTACTTCCAAATTGTGCCTGAAACGTGAAAAGGAACGATTCAACTTCTCTTTTGTTTTTTTAGAGTATGTGGGTATGGTTGATGCTTGTTGGATACAGTTTGTGATTGAGAGTATATATTGTTCTTTGCATTGGTTAAATTCAAGAGAATTTTTGGAAAATTGTTGTCTTTTTTAGTGTTCCATGTTTGATAGTTTTACTTGTTCTGCTTATAAATTCAATGATATATAAATCTATATATACACTTACATATAATGGAACAAAATGGTGTCAAGAAAAACCTTAAGGCCAAAACGAAAATTTAGTGTCTTCAGTGTTGTTAGTTCATCTCAAGGGTTTATCTTCCTCCCGATCCAAACTGGCGAACAAAAAACAGAACAGGAACTCCAAGATGTTTATCCCTCATAATTATTTCATAAATGCGTGTAGATAGTCATCATCTCCTAATCTTTAATAGTTAGAAGCATCAAGTCAAATTTTATTTACAGTTAATTGGTGTAATTTGTGTTTGTAATGAGCTAATCTTATGCAGATTAAATGGGTAACTTTACTGGGCAACTGCAAAATTCTTGGGTTTGTTCAAGAATGTCTTCGATCTTTCTATATTTTTCACCAAAAATCTTTACTGGGAAAAATTCTTGTTTTTACTCCTCTTTCATGAGTTTGTCAACTTTGTGTTGTGCTGCACAAGATGTCTACTCGTCGTCAGATGATACTGCGGTGCTGGAACTGAGTTACACTGAACTTGAACAGAGGATTCAGAAGCATGCAACTACATGTAACATTAAAAATACCCTCAACACATTGATTATTACGAGGCATGGGAAACCAACTGTTTCCGACTACAATTGGATGTTCTTTCATTATTTCAAATCGGGCAGTGTCGTGCTTGATGAGTTATTTGAGGTTTATATTGGAATGAAAAGATTCGGTCCGACCCCGAATTTGTTGACTTACGATATCCTTTTGAATGGGCTTATCTTTCTTGGGAGTTCAACAGATGCGATTTTAATTGTTGAAGATATGATAAATTGTGGGTTTTGGCCTTCCTTCACAGTTATATCTAAATTGTTAAGGAGGCTGCTGAAAGTTGGAAATGTGGTAGATTCTGCGTTTGTGTTTGAAATGATGTTGAGTGTCAATTACATTCCTAGTTATTACAATGTAAGTGCCTTGATTTGGGCTCTTTGTAAAGCCGGAATGGTTCAGAAGGCATATTTTTTCTTCTTGGAAATTTTGGAGAAGGATTACTTTCCATGTGGGAGTTTTTTCGATCATATATTATGGGCTTTGTGCAAGTCTGAGCAGAGTCACCTGGCATTGGCTTTTTTTGGCTGGTTAAAAAAGAAGGGGATTGCACATACTGTTCGCTCGTATACCGCTTTAGTTTATGGCTTTAGTAAAGAAAGGCTGTGGAGTGAAGCCTTTAATTGTTTAAATGAGATGGAAAATGATGACAATAAGCCTAATAAGATAACTTACACTATAATAATCAAGTCTCTTTGTGATGACGGGAAAGTTGATGAAGCATTAAGATATGTGGGTAAAATGGAAAAGGTGGGATGTCTTCCTGATTTGATTACATACAATATAGTTCTTCGTGAGCTTTGCCATCAAGGTAGGGTGGTTGAAGTTGGTGACCTTCTTCGCATTATTGATCAAAAGGGTTTCTTTCCAGATTTATTTACTTACTCTGCTTTGGCTGGAGGCATGCTGAAAAGTGGCAAAGTAGAGATTACTTATAAGCTGTTAGTTGATACTGTCTTGAGGAACTGTTCTATAGATGATGTAGTTTACAATATATATCTGCATTCGGTTTGCAGTTATGGTAATTCGAGGGAAACGTTGTCGCTGATGGAGAGTATGATGGAGAAGGGATTTAAACCAACCACTGTATCATACAATACAATTCTGAAAGGTTTGTGCAAGGAAAATAATTTCGATGAAGCTCTAGAATTATTGGACAGTGCCAACTGGCCTACCAATGGACCGGATTTGATTTCCTTCAATACAATATTATCTGCAGCTTGTAAACAGGGAAATTCATCCATGATTCGGCGGATTTTGTACAGGATGGAATTCGAAGGAATAAAACTTGATGTTGTAAGTTCAACATGTCTGATTCAATATTTCTGCACCATTGGGAAAATCTCTGAAGGCTTGCAGCTGTTAGAGTCCATGGTCAATGACGGTCCTTGGCCAAATACAGTCACTTTAAATACTCTCCTTGTTGGCCTATGCAAGAATAGGTTACTTGGAATGGCAGAAAAAATCTTCAACTATTTGAAAAGCATTGGGATTTCACCCAACACAAGTACATACGATATTCTAATGCGTGCTTCAGTATGTGAAGACAATGATTTACTCTTATACGAACTATCAAGGGATATGCATCGCCGGAATCTAAAACCAGATTCTAGCACCTATGGCTGCTTCATTTATAGTCTTTGTAAGGGAGGTAAGATATCACTTGCCCTTCAACTTCGGGACCAGTTGCTCGAGAATGGGGTTTCTGCTAATATTTTTATTTACAATGCTATACTGGAAGCAATGTTCAAGAAAGGGATGTTTTGGCAGATAATCTTACTTTTTAAAGATATGGCCATTGCTGGCTGTGAGCCAAATGAAGGTTCCTTTGGCATTTTGAAAAGAGCATCAAGGAACGGTTGGATGAGGAATTACCCTAGAGCTTTAAAAATTGTTGAACTTGTCATGAGTGGCAACTTGGACCGTATGAATGGAAGACGTGCGGGAAAATTACGTAATGGTTGATTACAAAATGGTGGATTTACCTTGCTTCATTAGAACCTCCAGATGTCTCACTGAGATCATGGTTGGCTGGAGATGCAGGTTATCGAAGGCTGATGCAGTTTCTGAGATATTAATGGCATGTTCTACACAGGTAATTTTATTTCCATTCTCTTATGTATTTCAATATTCAACAGGTCTGACATTCTAAAAATATTCAACAGACTAGTTTGTATATTTAATAAAAGTTTGAAAATACCTCTGGAAATTTTCTATAGGTGAAAGTCAGTCCTCAAATTTTTAACGGGAACTTTCTATTTACACCTGATTCAGATTCTCAAACCTATCCAGAAAATCAGCAGTAGTTTCATTGAGCCTACGAGTTTATGTTCAGTTCTATGAAAAGTCGTAGCGTTATTCTCTTACTGATGTTCCGAGTGTCTAATCAAATCACTTGTAGATTTCTCTCAGATGACTTCCCATGTTAATTAATTAACGTGATGGGTCAAGTTAGGACTTCTGAGATATGACAACCTCAACTGAAAAGATTGATTGATTTATGTATTTTATTTTTCTGACGAAAGATCTAGTTTAGTTTGTATGTGCTGGAGATAAAATCTAATCATTTCGAATATGTCTCCAGGATTTATTAATTTAAACGTCCATGGTTAATATTATTGTGCTCTTCTTTCCTCTGTTCTTCCCAACAGAAAATGTAGCCTGGGAATCTGAATTATCTTAAATTAGACCAACCTTGTGCTAAGAAATCTTTAGATAACATTGTGTTTATATTATTTGGATTTTATTATATATGGATTAGTCTTGTGCATCTGTATGGTCAAAGATTTAATTGCATTCTATACATTCATGATTCAACATTCAACGCCCTCAGCTCGAGCCTAGGTCAGCTTCACGAGGTTTGAAAGTAAAAGGCCGAAAGCACAAAGATTGACCTTGATTTTCATGTTTCAAAGCTGTTCAATTAACATTCATGCTTGTCACTGTCACTTGCACGAGGAACCAGTGAACCTCTGTGAGTGTCTTATCTTGTTCTTCCTGTTGGACAAGGTGGTGAGGCTCTGCCAACTCCATGAAATAAAAGATTATTCATGTTTTTAGTGTCTGTCTGAAGTTGTGGATTAGGGATGTATCGATAGTTTATATTTCTTGTATCGTGTGTTTGGGTTGGTATTTTCGCCCGTTAGATATAAGGCTCATGCTGATAAAAGGTCCAGCAACCACCATCATACACACATTTCTGAAGAAAATTTACATTTGCGTCCCAGCTTCCCGCTTTTTCTCCTGTTGACCTGATAAAAAAAAAACTTGTCCAAAAAAATTTAAGCTTACCTTCCACAGTTCCGCAGGAAACAACACACTCTAAATTTTTGGTAATAAGGTAAAGCTTTGAAATAAAATGAACACTCAACGTATTCTAATTATTTGAATAAAAAGATATATATTGATGTCCATTGATCTCAATTATCCTACTTATTTGCACTTCATTCTCTCAGCTTCTGTCACTAAGCCAACACATCGGAATTGATTATTCTGATTTCTCTTATTATTTGCGACCTTTTCATGTACGTATTTTTGGTATTTATGAGTTGGATGAAAATGGAATGTTATATTTAATTGTTCTTTTTTCTGTAATTAGAGTTTCTGTATGAATGTTCAGTACTTATGTTGGTGTTTTCTTGCTTAGCATTAATATGTTTGTCAGGTCCTATTACTTCTTCTGCAAATGGAAAATTGAATTTACGTCTGAATGCTTTATAGTTTGTTAATGCATTTTGCACATGAGCTGTTATTTGGATTGAACAGATTAAATTAGGGACCTGATTAGTGCTTGCAGCAATTTGAAAGACATGCAAATAAGATTTACTTTGCAAGCAAAACTATTGCAAAATTGAGCTGCAGTTTCCAAAGATAACGATTTACAACAAGTATTTTGTTTCTAAATTTTCCGCAACTTGTCACAAGATGGTTTGTTTGTAATTTTCCACAACTTGTCACAAGATGGACAGTAAAGATAAGGAGTTTGTTGACGCCTTTCTCGGGCAAGGAACATTGGTGTATGAGTTGGCACATTGTCATCAATTTTTTCCTTCTTTGCCCCATGAAGAGGATAAACAAGCCAAAAGGTTTATGTGAAGGGTATTTAGGATATTTCTGTAGATGGCCACAATAATCCGACCCTTAAAATCAAATCAAACACATTGTTTATCATCATCTTGTTATATACATCGACTCTTATTTAATTATCACTCCACTACTTATCATTGATGTATTCCAGCGGTACCTTAGATTATAGATTTGAATGATGTTGATGTAGTTAATGAAATCTTTGCATCTCACATTGTAGAATACCATAGTTAATAACTAACTTTTGGTTCCTTTATCATCAGAGTTCTGATAATAAGCCCGGGAAATGGATGAAACAGTGTAAGCATGTGCCAATTGCAGAAAGGATAAAGGACCGAAGATGACAAATTGGCATGCATGAACCATAAGACCATTTTGTTATCTTTAGTCAAATGAATTTGCGCATCCAACTTAAAGTTGAAACTTAAGACGATCATTGGTTGTTTCATCATCAAGGACAGGAAAACATGTGCTTGCATTTCTGAAGTTCTGTGAAGCCAAATGAGAGTTGGGTTTGGGGACGAGCCTAAGCAAGTATGCCCAGACCCTGAACCACAGCTCACCAAAACGTGGTTGAGTTAACATTTTTGGATAAGGTGGTGGTTTACGATAACCAATCTAACACATTTGATTACATCGGTATTGCAAAGAGTTGTCGAATGTGTGACGACCTCAAACCGATAAATTGAGCTTGTTTGGAAGTTTGGAAGATTCGAGCACCACCATTGTGCCTTGTAGTTTTTTGTTGTAATGATAGTCATTCATCAATATATTTGGCATAGGTGTTTTTATGCATATGATTCCCTGATTGGAATTTGTTGTGGTTCCATACCTTGGTATGTAAACGAACGTTATAACCAATATAGTTGTAATAAACATTGAGATCAATGGCATAACTGTAGCTCTTTTATGGATTATATCTGGGATTCGCCTGGATAGCTCGTGTTTCTCCAACTTTTATGTGTGCATTTAATTTTTTGTTTATTTTCTCGATAGAACTTACCAGATAAGATAACTCGTGCATGCAACTTCTGCAATTATTCTCCTGGGAAATAAATCTTGAACAATTGATAATCCGAAGATTCAGGATTTATAGTTTGATCTCGACTGTTGCAATCAATCCCTCTGGACGCAAATAGAGGGTGGAAAGTTTAAAGAAAAGAAAATGAAAAGGGAAGTGGGAACCAAAAAAGAGTCCTATCGAAGATTGAAATATTAACTTTATTGGTTTATTGTAAATTTAACAGGTACATTATTTCTCCCAAGGATCAATCTAACCCAATCAAGAACACGCACCAGTTTGTTTCCCATGTCGAGCTTTGAGTTGTTACGATGATTATATTCGTTATGGAAGTATAGTCATTCGCTGAAACATCGACAATAACTGTACGAAATGGTGACGATTAATGAAATAAGACTGCTTAAACATATGTAGTCACAAAACCAAGCCCCAAGTCAAAATATAATAAATCAAAACAGAAAACTATATACAAGAAGTTAATTTCATAATGTTCAACTCAGTATCGCTTCCATCTCCCGTCACGTTGGGGCCCAGGGGGTAGCTGATGGGTCACCCACCCGCCACTTGAAGGTGGACCCTCCCATCCCCGTGGTGGCTGCCGGCTTAGCATATCGACCATATGTTGGCTCGACAGGGGCAACTGCAGCGGCTGCCTGTGGCTTTGAAAGGGCTGGCCATGCAGCTGATTCGGCAGTTGCGGCTGCCACTCGGGTATATCATCTTCCTCGTCGTTCCATGGTCTAATAGCAAGCACCCGGTCATCTACCAGGCTCCTACTCGTTGTTGCGCTACCACCACTATGGCCATATTTTTTAATCAGCTCTCTTACTTGATCTACCGAACTATGAGCAGAATTCAAACCACGATTATGCAAGTTTTGTGGTGAAACCCGGCCTATGGATGGGTTCAGAGGCCCTGAGAAATTGAATTCAGGCAAGTCATCGTCATCTTTTGCAGCTCCGGCAGAAGACATGGGGCCAAACCCAGGTGGTATATCATCATCCTCATCGGTTTGAGATGTTAGGGTGGAACGTACAACATTAGTTGCACCGGATGTGAAAGCTCTAGTCTGTGCATTAACGTTAGCTTTAACATTAGATGAATCTTGCATCTTCTTAGAAGGGTCGAGAGATTGTTTTTTCAAGCTGTGTTTGTTGTATGAAGAGTTATTAGGTGATACTATGTTGCTTTTGTGAGCCCTTCTCCACACAACTACTCCAATTAACAGTCCATTTTCGATAGTATTATCAGTCTCGGATTGTTGCTTGGGCATGTGTTCGTTAATCATATTGGTCACTCTTGATGTCGGAGGGCATAGATAAAGCTCGACGCCAGGAGATGGTTCGGCATAACCTAGCCTCTCGTCCGCTGCAAACGACTCAATAGCCTTCATAAAGAATAGAATCACGTTCACAAATAGAACAGTAACAGTTGGCGTAGCCCACATATAAACTAAAATGGCGTGACATGGGAAGTAGTGTTACCTCAGAGAGGCTGGAATGCGGAGTCTCAGATGATTTGTCCTCAAAAACGAACTGCAGAACCTGAAGATATAGAGTAGTTTGATTAATGAATTCAAAAAGCAAAATGGATATTTATTTACACGTATACAAGTCTAAGCCAACTTTAGTGCTTGAAGATGGACTATTGACTTCTTTTTTCTACTAACTTTCGAAATAACATTTTAAGATTGCGTATCCGGAATTTTCATGTTCTGTGATTGTCGTTTCAACTCTGTACGGGTTAGCACTAATTCAGAATTACCGTCGCCACCAAATTGTCAGAATTTAAATTTGGATTGGAACGACATCAAATAACGATGGTAGTGTATATTTTAGACGATCAAGCACAAAATAGAAGGAAAAGAAAGAAAGCAACTACTACAAATTTTGAGTTATGATGTTCCATTGTGAAGATCATTGAAGTAACTACGGTAGCTTACATCTTTTGCGTCAACAACAGGACTTGTGTATCAAAGGATTTTGAATTGTGAAATTGATAAAACAATGTCAAAAGAAAGATCGCACCACCTCGTACCCAGTTCAAATTATTTCTAGCAAACACTTATTTCCAATACGAGGTTGCCATTATAATCTAATTCTTTCTTTTGCTTAACCATTTACTTCTTTTGATTTATGCATAGCATAGTCGCCTATCAGAAATCCAGAAAGGATGCAAGCTGGAGAAAGAATCTTTATCCTGAACCAGCCATCTCACAAAATTTTTATTCAAACTGCTATTGTACATCCGCACTATTTCTAGATAAAGACAACTACACATAACCAATAAGAGGCCATGTGGATTAATATAAAGACCGAAGACCAAAGCTAAGAAGAACAGGTGGTACAGTTTAGTTGAAGAGAAGAGGAAGAAGAGGCCTCGGTATACCATGACTGCACGAGTTCGAGACATGGGGAGCTCTCGAAGAAATTTTTCAAATGAGTCAAATCTAACTCGTCCCTTGATCTCAAGAGAGGTGGGCCACTCTTTGGTAGATGTCTTCTCACCACTGTTGACAGTAAATGAACAATGAGAGAAAGCCATGAACTACATAAATACATTAAGCATGACAAAGATACAAACACCATGCAACTGGATAAGTGAGAGACGAACTGTTTGTTCCAACAATAACTGTTGACAAATTTCTTCACCGAGAATCTCAAGTAAAAATTTGAACAAACTTGCACATTCCAGCAGACATACAATTCCTTTACACCTTAACCAAGGATAGACCACAACACTAAGTCAGCGATCTTCAGACACTACAGGAGGATGAGTTGTAGGATAGAACAAAGTGAATTCAACTAAAAGCATAGGTTACTATAAAGGAAAAGGGTAATAAATATAGTGTGTACAATTTAGAGTCAGACTGGCTAGACTCATTTCAAGTATCCTACATGCCTTGAGAAAATATAAAACAATTCAAAACTTATAGGTTATCAGAATATATCATATTAACAATTTAGCTCTCAAAAACATTTCGATATTTCAGAAATGACTTATCAGAGTGGAACTTATGTTGTCTTAATTAATTGGTATAACCTTCACTCTTCTAAAAAGACTGTAAAAGATCTTAGCAGTTATAGCTATTATTAAAATCTTGTTTAAAAACTTTAATAGAGTTCCAAGTAACTAAGAAGCTTAGCTGAAAAGTTTCTTCTTTCTACACTGCAAGTTAAGAAAGGGTAGCTATTGTACAGCAGCACAGGTAACTTGAATCACCAATGGTAAAAATATAGCATGTTGCATAGTCACATACAAATAACACAGCATGAATCAATGGCCATTAATTGGGCTGTTCACGTATAAATTAACAAACCTTTGAAATATGCCACCAACATTGACTGACGTCAGTGTATTTAGCTGAAGTTTGCCCTCCCAGATATAGTTAACACTTGAAGCATGAATAGGAAGTCGTTTCTGCTTGGCAAGATTCCCATTTGACTTCTCATTCTTCCCTTCAAGTTTCTTGAGAACATCTGAATTTTTGGGAGAAGCATCTTTTGAGGAAACTGAAGTATGATCAGGAGCTGGAGAGTTGATAACCACCTTGGGGCTTTCTTTGCGTGTCACAAGGGTCTTATCTGCTGTCTCTGGAGATAAATTTCCAAAAGGAGGTTCAGCATTTAGAGACTCCATGAACTCATCCAGGGAAACAATTGGGGGTAGAAATTCTGCATCCTTCAATTCATCAACCATCATTCCTTGCAGTAAGTCAGTTCCATCAGTTGGAATGATCAGGCTACCCGAAAAATCTTGATTTTCTGAACTCTTCTGACCTGCAATATTTTCTTTATCTTTAGGACTTGCTACTGAAGGTGAACTAGTTTCAATCTTCTTTTGTGGATGCAGCTGTGTTAGTACAGTAGTTCCACCAGAAACCTCCGCAGAAATTTCATCATCACGCTCGATTTCTAATTGGTATTCCCCCTTGTGTGTTTTCTTAACCAAGCGTCTAATATCAACTTCTGTATCAGGCAAAACAACCATTTGGGCCATCTCTTCTGCTTTTGCCATGCGCCACTCTGATAACTCCTTGGAAGCAAGCTCTTCAGCCGACATTGAGCATAGTTTCTCCGGAGATATATCACCAGACATGACTCGTTCTCTCAGTTCTGGGTTATTCCGATCTTTCAAATTGAACAAAAGAGACCTGCCCTTCTCTTTGTACTTTTTGTTCACACCACCATATAGCTTAAACAGTTCAGACTCGATTTCAACAGCCACATTCTCTGGTGTTGAAATTTCCACAACACTCCTCTCACTGTGACCCATAATTTCCCCTTCAACAGGTTTGAGCTTTTCTGAATTTTGAGCCTCCAGTCCTTCCCTCATCTGGACATCAAAGTCGAATGCCCAAGAAAGTCCATTCCCCTGCAAAAGATCATCTTTAGCAAAGAAACTATCACCAAATGGAATGTCATCATCCGGTAAAATGGGGCCATACTGAAAATCCTGAAAAGCCTGATCAACAACTCCTCTGTTTCCACTTGTGGGAAGCTCATCAGATAGCACTCGACAATCATCGGTTGCATCAACTACCTCTGATTTTTTTGACGAAAATTCCTCGGAAGTACAACCTACAACAAGCCCTCTCATAGCTAAATTGGATTCAGAAACTTTTGACTCCATAGTCATCTGATCTTTACTAGGTGAATTAATTTGGTCTTCCTGGGTATTCAAAACCTTGTGTTGGCTCATATCTGCCAAACACAATGCAGCAGTTAAAGATTCCCTCATTTTGGACCTTACAGAGCCATCCTTGCCAGAGTTCAATTTGCTCTGCATCAGTTTTTTATCCACCACGGTTTGAGCTCGCAAATCAGGAGCCCCCTTTGACTGAATTGTTGAAGTTCTCCTTTGGGGAGCTGGTGGCTGAAGAGGTCTTGTTGAACCAACATGAGCTCCCATGTGCGATTGGCGTTTGCTAGGCGGCATAGGTTTCTGTGCACTAGAATTGCTCATCAGAGATTCCAGGTCAGCCTTTCGTTTAACTGGCAGAAATGCCTTGTCTCCAGATACATGACCTACAGTGTTCGACATCAAAATTGGGCTTGATCCAGGATTATAACCTGAAACTGCATTATGTATAACTTGGTTGTTCTGCATAACTGATGTATTGAACACAGGATTCTTCGGTACTGGCACCACCAAATCCATTTGCTCTTTTGATACGAAGAAATGATTTGACAAGGGATTATTCGACACAGGACCTACCATTTTCATTTGGATGTCTGATGCTGGTAAGTTAAGAGAGCTGGACGAATGCTCCATCTAAATCACCTTAATGAGATACAAGGAACTCAGAAACACTAGCGTTGGACACAAAGGCCTGACTACTCAGCTCAAGATTGTATAAATCAGTTGATACTCCAAGTGTTTACCTGCAAAGGCAAGATTTCAAATGTCAAATGGGAAAAAAGAAAGCTTTTATCAGTTACAGTATTATATTCAGTTCTATGATCATCCGACAAACCAACATAATATCAGAGTATCAGTAATTTATGTGCTAGAGAACAAACAATCAAAATGGATAACACGTTTTTTAGAAGTATACAAGAATATACATGAAAAATTGGGCCACTCAATCACCTGGAAATAAAATAGAATCAAAACCATCATCAAAATCAACCAGAACACAGGTTAATACTTTATAGCCATGACACAGGTTTCAGATGTCTAAAAATTAAATTAGGGAACAATTGTCATATCAGGCATAAGATTTTAGTTTACAAAAGAAGTGAACAAATCAGACACAAAGATCTATTAACGCAGCAACTTCAATAAAAAGAAAGCATAGAATCAGACTAGAAATTATTTTGTCATTATAATTTAATGACAAAAATAACTTATCTGCACATATATGATACATCAACAAGGAAGCTAAAGAACAGAGCTAAAATAGTTAACAAAAAGGTTGGTCGTACAGATTTAATAGATGAATCTGGGTTACGGAAAGCGTCTTAACTGTTTAACCATCACAAGCATGCACCACAAAATGAAAATAACTAAATATTAAATAAAAAAAGCCACAAACCTGCGAAACAACATTCAACATTTGGCAAAGAATTTACCAATACAAATCTGAATTTAAAAAGAATTACCACCCACTCTCTGATTAAAATAGGAGTGTGTAGAAGCCAGGAATAAATAAACTCTCCAAACCTAATCATCAAAAACACGGATCAACTACAAAGTATAAAAAACTCCATGAAAAAAAATATCAATAGCGATGGAGATCTTAAAATCCACTCGAAGACTTCCTTTCGATCAAATGAACATTATTTGTACCCAGATAAATAATTTCGCGACCCAAAGCAAAAATTAAAAAAATAACCCAAAAGATTCAATCTTTTCGAAATCACCACCGCGATTATAGAAAGAAATCTTCTGATCCAAAGCCAACGAAATAAACATCAATTCAATGATTTGGAAAAATAAATCTACTCAACTCGGATCACACAACAAAATCCACAAAGGTAAAACCACATCCACGAAACATCAAGATAAGAATTTTACCGACCTATTGAAGAAATCCTGAATTCGGAACACTAGTAAAATGGCATCAGAGAAGAGGTGTATGGAGAGATAGAGAAAACTGCCAACGCCACAGAAAAATGAAACCCTACCAAAAACGGTGCGCACAATTCAGCGTCCTAGAATTTATAAACAATTTTTGGGGCAATTTGTCCGGACTCAAAGTCGTGTTTCATGCCTCATCTGACGTGATATGTGAACTGGTCTAACGTTTTACTAAGAGTACGACTTTTGAGTTTATGCGATATATATTTGAATGTGTGATTCCACAGAGGCAATCCTATTGCATAAATTGACATCAAATTATTTTGGATAATCTTGAAATTGTTAGATCACTCAAGTTTATTCTTTTGTATTATCTTAGGTTCTAAATTTATGGACTTGTTTGTTTTTAATAAGTGAAAAAAGAAAATGCACCATGTATAGAATCGTGAAATATAAAATATAAAATATAAAATATAAAATATGAATATTATTTCTTAATATATGAACATAATTTTATTTTAAAATTATACAGCTCTATCAAACATATTACCCCTAGCCACTCAACACACACACATCAACCCATGCATAGTTCCTCACGCCTCACACTCCCTCGACCAAAAGGCTATGAATCCAACCCTAGGCAGCCCTTGTCATGAAAATCAGAGAAAATACATCGGTTTCAACTTCAAGTATAGATTCAGATCATTAAAATATAGAGATCTACACATGTCATGCATAATATGAATGATAGGTGCATAAAAGAGATCTTGTACTTGCCTTTGATTTTAAAACCCACACCTAATGGATTCAAGGCTTCAAGGAGGTTGAGGATCAACCAGGGAACACCTTCAAATCTTGAAGAGGAACTTGGAATTTTGATGTGAAGAGAGTGATGAAGAGGATAGGGGGCTGCGGCTATCATTGTTTAGGCACTTGCCTAAGCTAAATCACGTAACTAATGTTAAAAAATCATGTACTAAAAATCCCATCTTCATTACGTTTCATTTTCTCCATAAGAAAACCAATCCCAGTGTTTTTCATTGAACGAATTGATTGCAATTTGACTTGGACGTAATTTTTTGGATATATTTAATTTGTTTATCTGATTATTTTGTGGACAGAATTGAATAATTGAATATCCGATATATAATGATAATACCAATATTGGCATCAGTATTAACACTGGTAATATATAATTAACTTTTGATAGAAGAAGTTATCACCATAAATGACATGATTAGAAATTATTGTTACCCATTAAAAAAAAATTTATTGTGACTCCGCTTTATTAATAATTGCATACTATACTTTATCAATGTACTTTTAAGTGATTAAAAGTATCAATATTGTAACGCCCCAAAATCCATAGGACCACATTTATGCATTTTATTGATTTCATGGGCCAAATAGGCAATTTTAAAAGTTATGTATCTGCTGATTTAATTATGTCAGCAAGTAGGATACGTTTTGGCTGAGCGCTACGGCTGGTACCAGCAGACAACTCCAATGAGCGATGCACGAGCTGGATTTTAAATTGATTGGAAAATGTTTTAAGGAGGTGAAATGCTTTTTTTAGAAGAAGGTTTGGTGTTTTACTAATTCAAATGATATGAAGGGAATTTTTACTAAATTTTAGAGGTGTGTCATGCTTGATTTCTCAAGTAGCTTACCACTAATCCCTTTCATATAAAAACCTGTTTTCAAAATAAGATTTTCATCAATTGCAAAGAAAAGTTTTAAAGTGTTCTTCAAAGAATTTCCAAAAGAGTTCATGCGTTGCTCAAAGGGAGAAGTTCTGCAGGAAATAGCTGTTGACGCAAAGCTTTGATAAGGCAAGTAAAAGCTGATCATTTGCTACACCATTTAAAGCTTATATTGTTGTTCTTATGGATCTGTTTGCTTGTATGTTTAAAGTTCATGTTTGAAATGATTTAGACATGAAAAAGGAAAGGAAGATGGGTTCGAAAATGATGTTTTGATGTTTATGATGCTTTCAGTATGATTTCCAGAAAGTTTATGAAGTTTAAATGTACTGAGGATTTGAATCGATTTCCAGAAATATCATGAATGTTCTTCTCGCAGTAGCTGTAATATTAGAATTTGATAACTATGTAATCGGTAGTTGTTGGTTGAATCATTGTAAGATTTTAGAGGTGTGTCATGCTTGATTTCTCAAGTAGCTTGCCACTAATCCCTTTCATATAAAAACCTGTTTTCAAAGTAAGATTTTCATCAATTGCAAAGAAAAGTTTTAAAGTGTTCTTCAAAGAATTTCCAAAAGAGTTCGTGCGTTGCTCAAAGGGAGAAGTTCTGCAGGAAATAGCTGTTGACGCAAAGCTTTGATAAGGCAAGTAAAAGCTGATCCTTTGCTACACCATTTAAAGCTTATATTGTTGTTCTTATGGATCTGTTTGCTTGTATGTTTAAAGTTCATGTTTGAAATGATTTAGACATGAAAAAGGAAAGGAAGATGGGTTCGAAAATGATGTTTTGATGTTTATGATGCTTTCAGTATGATTTCCAGAATGTTTATGAAGTTTAAATGTACTGAGGATTTGAATCGATTTCCAGAAATGTCATGAATGTTCTTCTCGCAGTAGCTGTAATATTAGAATTTGATAACTATGTAATCGGTAGTTGTTGGTTGAATCATTGTAAGTATGATTTGATAGGCAACGGCTGATAGCATAGTTGTTGTTTTGATATTACGAATGTCGAGTTAAGATTCAGCAGTTGTATCTACTTGTTAAGATTCAACAGATGTATTGTCATGTTACGAATGTTTTTCCTTGTTGCTGTAATGTCGGAGTTTGATGATTGTGTAATCAGTAGTTGCTGGTTGAACCAGTATAGTCTGGTTTAATAGGCAATAGCTGGTAGCGCGATTATTGTTTCGATATTGCATGTGTCTTTCGTAAATTTTCAGCAGATGCACTGTTCATCAGCAGATGCATCTTTCCTTGTTAATATCAGCAGTTGCATTTCCTTTGTTAGAAATCAGCAGCTGCATTGTTATCGTAAGTTTAGCAACTGTATTTTCCTTAGTTAGAATCCAGCAGTTGCATTGTTACATAAAATCAGCAGATGCACTGTTCATCAGCAGATGCATTCCATAGTGATAATTCAGCAGTTGCTTTATTCGTTTTAAGTACTGTTCATTTCAGCTGGTATTAGTCTTGCGACTGGTACTATTCATTTATATAATCGTGTTAGCGCTTTTTGATTGACGCGCTAACGACGTCGTTTCTTTAAGTCATAAAATATCAGCAGGTAGTCTTGTTATCCTATCTGCTGATTTCTCCAACGACATCGTTTCATTTAAATACGATTGTTTTTAAAACAAGTCTTGCAGCTGGTTTTGTTTATTCCAGTTGGTTCAATTAGCGATAGCGGTAAGCAGCAGAGGTTTCATAAGTGCTGTTTCTTTTCTTGCGACTGGTCTTCCTCTCACCAGTTTCATTTCAACGATATGTTTCCGAAGTCGAATTCTGTAGCGACCAGATCTTTTAGAAGCCACAAACTAGAAAGATATGAGATTGAGGGATTACAATGTTATTTTATTCAACTCTCGAGTAATCGAGTTTCAGTTTTTATCTATGTATTGTTTAGCTTTTTATCATTTAAGAGCTAAATTTCCAGATAGCAGGAATGCAATTACAGTAGATGTCTAAACAATTCCTACAAGCCAATCGGATCCTTTGTTTTAACTAAAATTTGTTCGGTTTTAATGTGCATCATTTTATTTTAAAAACAGAGTACGCTTTTAGGAGATTTGAGCATCTTAATTAAAACGTGGTTCTTTCCTTAGGCATTTTAAATCATATATATATAGGATGTTAGCTGCTTCATGCATCATTATCTTGAAAACAAATTAGTTCAAAGCGGTGCTCTCTCTATAAGAAACCGAGCAAAATTTTTAAAGCTTTTTAAAGGAGGCGATCAGAGTGTTGGTGATTTGCTGGACTTCTACTGCAGTTGTGTTCAAGAATTCAGGCAAGTAAACTCTGTTTCTTGCTCACTCAGTGAAAGCATATATTCAATTCTGTTTGCATGATTATATGAGATTTTAAAGAAAGGAAGATGGCTTCGGCTATAGCGAATTATCTTCTAGTCCTTCTTTTATTCGAAATTTTTATTTATCCCAATTCTCGTGACCCCGTTGGGTTTGGGCGTCACAACATGGTATCAGAGCCAGGTTCCTGAGATAAACACATGCACCATCAGCTGGATCAATGTTCATCATCTGTTCTTCTAAGTTGTGAGTTTATTTTCAGAGCATTGTCTTTAAATTATTTGGCATGTTCTGATTTATGCATGTGGTGGATTATGGGCTATAGAATATAGAATGTCAGGAAGAGGACGAGGAAGAACTTGAAGCAGTATTCCTCTAGAAGAAACTTAGAGTGATAACAATGCTAAAATCACTCAATTGTTAAGAATGCTGGTAGAACAAAATAACAATAGAGGCAATGGCCAATCGTCCAGCAGCAGGGGACCAAGTAACGATGATCCCCAAGAGAAATTTAGGCGTCAGAAGCCTAAGAAATTTAGTGGAACTACTGATCCACTAATTGCTGAGAGTTGGATTAAATCCATGGAGGTTATTTTCGAATACCTCCAATTGTCTGATATAGATAGGCCAAGGTGCGCTATCTACATGCTAAGGGAAGATGCAATGATTTGGTGGGAAGGAGTCAAGATGTCAGTAGATCTGCTGAATCTCACCTGGGCAGATTTCAAGCGAGTATTCTATGAGCAATACTTCACAGCGGGAAAGAGATCTGAATTGAAGAGGGAATTCTTGACCCTCAAGCAAGGGAGTTTAACCGTACAGGAGTATGTGCGGAAGTTTGAGAGAGGGTGCTATTTCGTGCCATTAATAGGGAGTGACCCAGAAGAGAAATTGAGTCACTTCGTGGAAGGGTTGAAGCCTATGTTTAAAATGAATGTTAGGCTGTCAGTGCCAAGAATTTATAGGGAAGCAGTGGATAGAGCCTTGCAAATTGAAAGAGATTGGAAAGATCTTGATGAAGAGAGGCAGCAAAAGAGACAAGCCTTTCAGCAAAAGGACCCGAGACCATTTAAGAAACAAAACAAGAACCAGCAGAGGCCTCAGGAGCAAAAGCCTCTACCAATTCAACCTATAGGCTTTGTTCCTGCTGGTAATGATAGGAAAGAATGTCCTAAATGCCATAAGCACCATTTGGGGCAATGCAGACTTGGACAAAACGTCTGCTATAAATGTGGAGTGCCTGGACATATTATGAGGAATTGTCCAAAATCCAAGCAGCTGATGACCAGCAGAGCCTTTGTCATGACAGCTGATCAAGCTCCTCCAGACTCAACAGTGGTCACAGGTGAAATTTCAATAGCTGGATTTCCTTCTCTAGCTTTGTTAGACTCAGGAGCTACGCATTCGTTTATTTCTGCTGAATTTGTTAAGAAATTGTCAATCCAGTCGGAGCAAGTAATGATAGGTTATTGTGTGTCGGTACCGTCAGGAGAAAAGCTGGTATCGCACGAACTGTTTAGAAGTTTAGAACTTAAACTTCAAGGGCATAAGATTACTGCTGATTTAATTGTGTTACCAATGCCAGAATTTGATTTAATTTTGGGAATATATTGGCTAACTAAGTATGGGGTAGTAATTGACTTCAAAATACGAGCGGTAGCTGTCAACCCACCAGGAAAAGAGCCATTCCAGTTTTTGGCCAAACATGTTAATAAAATCCCTTCAATTATATCCTCCTTAACAGCGAATGTTAGACCCCAATTGTCAGTTGTAGAATTAGCAAATGAATTCCCTGAGGTTTTTCCAGAAGACATTCAAGGATTGCCACCAGACAGGGAGTTGGAGTTTTCTATTGATCTAATCCCTGGAGCTGCTCCAGTATCTAGACCACCGTATCGATTAGCTCCAACAGAGATGAAAGAATTGAAAGAACAGATACAAGATCTGTTGGAGAAAGGATTTATAAGACCAAGCATTTCACCATGGGGAGCCCCTGTTCTATTTGTTAAGAAAAAGGATGGGAGTATGAGATTATGTATAGATTACCGCGAGTTAAACAAATTGACAATTAAGAATAAGTATCCATTACCTAGGATAGAAGATCTTTTCGACCAGTTGAGAGGGTCATTAGTATTTTCTAAGATCGACTTGAGGTCTGGATATCATCAATTGAAGATTAAGGCAACTGATGTATATAAAACAGCCTTTAGAACTAGGTATGGCCATTACGAATTTTTGGTTATGCCCTTTGGACTTACAAATGCTCCATCAGCATTTATGGATTTAATGAATAGGGTCTTTCAACCATACTTAGACCAGTTTGTAGTTATATTTATCGATGATATCTTAGTCTATTCTAAGACTCAGCAAGAGCATGTTCAACATTTAAGAATGCCCACAGCAGAAAATCAGCAGGATAAGCACAATTGATTATCCAGCAGCCGTTGGCGAATGAAATTGAGAGATTTGGGCTCAAAATAGTGTCCAGCAGCAGCAGTGCCATGATGTTAGCAGATCTCTCTGTAAGATCAAATTTGTTAAATCAGATTCGAGAAGGTCAGCAGCAGGACCAGCAGTTGAAGAAATGGGGTCAGCAGGATAAAGAAAGAGGCAACAGTTTATATTTTACAAAGGATGGAATTGTTAGGTACTTGGGCAGAATATGGGTGTCTCAAGTAGATGATTTAAGAGCTGAACTTTTGAAAGAAGCTCATACAGCTCCATATTCAGTACATCCAGGAAGCACGAAAATGTACAAGGACCTCCAGCAGTTGTATTGGTGGCCGGGAATGAAGAGAGATGTTGCTAGATTTGTAGCTGAATGTTTGACGTGTCAACTGGTGAAGGCTGAACACCAGCGACCAACAGGATTGTTGAAACCACTGCCGATTCCAGAATGGAAGTGGGAATGCATAGCGATGGATTTTGTAACTGGTTTACCAAGAACAGTACAAGGATATAACTCCATATGGGTTATAATTGATAGGCTCACTAAGTCTGCTCATTTCGTACCAGTTAAAACGACATATGAGGTGAGCAGGTACGCTAAATTGTATGTTAAAGAAATAGTGAGACTACATGGTGTTCCAATTTCCATTGTATCAGACAGAGATCCTAAGTTCTCATCAGCTTTTTGGAAGAGTCTACACAAGGCTATGGGTACAAAATTGGCGTTCAGCACTGCGTTTCACCCTCAAACTGATGGACAATCAGAAAGGGTAATCCAAATTTTAGAAGATTTGCTCAGAGCATGTATTGTGGATTTTTCAGCATGATGGGATGTGAGTTTGCCACTGGTAGAGTTTGCCTACAATAACAGTTTCCAAGCTTCAATTTAAATGGCTCCATATGAAGCTTTGTATGGCAGGAAGTGTAGAACACCACTTCATTGGGATGAAGTTGGTGAAAGAGCTGGTTTGGGACCAGATGTTGTGGAGCAAACAACAGCAGCTGTTAGAAGAATAAGAGAAAGAATGAAAACAGCTCAAAGTCGGCAGAAGAGTTATGCAGATAATCGAAGAAGGGAGCTGAATTTTGAAATAGGTGATCGACTATTTTTGAGAATAGCTGCAATGAAAGGAGTTATGCGTTTTGGAAAGAAAGGGAAATTGAGTCCAAGGTATATTGGACCATACGAGATTTTAGAGAAGGTAGGAACGCTCGCCTATCGATTAGCGCTGCCTCCACAAATGTCAGCAGTGCACAATGTTTTTCACGTATTCCCCACCCTTCGCACGTGCTGAGTCAAGAACCAATCCAGTTAGCACCGGATTTAAGTTACGAAGAGCAACCAGAAAGAATTCTCCTCCGAGAAGTTAGAAGATTAAGAAACCGTAGCATTCCTATGGTTAAGATACAATGGTCCAACCAGTCGGAGCGAGAAGCAACGTGGGAAACAGAAGCTGATATGCTAAGTCTTTACCCGTATTTATTTGGTACGTAAATTTCGAGGACGAAATTTCAATAAGGAGGGTAGAGTTGTAACGCCCCAAAATCCATAGGACCACATTTATGCATTTTATTGATTTCATGGGCCAAATAGGCAATTTTAAAAGTTATGTATCTGCTGATTTAATTATGTCAGCAAGTAGGATACGTTTTGGCTGAGCGCTGCGGCTGGTACCAGCAGACAACTCCAATGAGCGATGCACGAGCTGGATTTTAAATTGATTGGAAAATGTTTTAAGGAGGTGAAATGCTTTCTTTAGAAGAAGGTTTGGTGTTTTACTAATTCAAATGATATGAAGGGAATTTTTACTAAATTTTAGAGGTGTGTCATGCTTGATTTCTCAAGTAGCTTGCCACTAATCCCTTTCATATAAAAACCTGTTTTCAAAGTAAGATTTTCATCAATTGCAAAGACAAGTTTTAAAGTGTTCTTCAAAGAATTTCCAAAAGAGTTCGTGCGTTGCTCAAAGGGAGAAGTTCTGCAGGAAATAGCTGTTGACGCAAAGCTTTGATTAAGGCAAGTAAAAGCTGATCCTTTGCTACACCATTTAAAGCTTATATTGTTGTTCTTATGGATCTGCTTGCTTGTATGTTTAAAGTTCATGTTTGAAATGATTTAGACATGAAAAAGGAAGGAAGATGGGTTCGAAAATGTGTTTGATGTTTATGATGCTTCCAGCATCATTTCTAGAAAGTTTATGAAGTTTTAAATGTACTGAGGATTTGAATTGATTTCCAGAAATGTCATGAATGTTCTTCTCGCAGTAGCTGTAATATTAGAATTTGATAACAATGTAATCGGTAGTTGTTGGTTGAATCAAATTCAGCAGATGCATATTTCAGCAGATGCTTTGCTTTCGTAAATTCAGCAGATGCATATTTCAGCAGATGCTTTGCTTTCGTAAATTCAGCAGATGCATATTTCAGCAGATGCTTTGCTTTCGTAAATTCAGCAGATGCATATTTCAGCAGATGCTTTGCTTTCGTAAATTCAGCAGATGCATATTTCAGCAGATGCTTTGCTTTCGTAAATTCAGCAGATGCATATTTCAGCAGATGCTTTGCTTTCGTAAATTCAGCAGATGCATATTTCAGCAGATGCTTTGCTTTCGTAAATTCAGCAGATGCATATTTCAGCAGATGCTTTGCTTTCGTAAATTCAGCAGATGCATATTTCAGCAGATGCTTTGCTTTCGTAAATTCAGCAGATGCATATTTCAGCAGATGCTTTGCTTTCGTAAATTCAGCAGATGCATATTTCAGCAGATGCTTTGCTTTCGTAAATTCAGCAGATGCATATTTCAGCAGATGCTTTGCTTTCGTAAATTCAGCAGATGCATATTTCAGCAGATGCTTTGCTTTCGTAAATTCAGCAGATGCATATTTCAGCAGATGCTTTGCTTTCGTAAATTCAGCAGATGCATATTTCAGCAGATGCTTTGCTTTCGTAAATTCAGCAGATGCATATTTCAGCAGATGCTTTGCTTTCGTAAATTCAGCAGATGCATATTTCAGCAGATGCTTTGCTTTCGTAAATTCAGCAGATGCATATTTCAGCAGATGCTTTGCTTTCGTAAATTCAGCAGATGCATATTTCAGCAGATGCTTTGCTTTCGTAAATTCAGCAGATGCATATTTCAGCAGATGCTTTGCTTTCGTAAATTCAGCAGATGCATATTTCAGCAGATGCTTTGCTTTCGTAAATTCAGCAGATGCATATTTCAGCAGATGCTTTGCTTTCGTAAATTCAGCAGATGCATATTTCAGCAGATGCTTTGCTTTCGTAAATTCAGCAGATGCATATTTCAGCAGATGCTTTGCTTTCGTAAATTCAGCAGATGCATATTTCAGCAGATGCTTTGCTTTCGTAAATTCAGCAGATGCATATTTCAGCAGATGCTTTGCTTTCGTAAATTCAGCAGATGCATATTTCAGCAGATGCTTTGCTTTCGTAAATTCAGCAGATGCATATTTCAGCAGATGCTTTGCTTTCGTAAATTCAGCAGATGCATATTTCAGCAGATGCTTTGCTTTCGTAAATTCAGCAGATGCATATTTCAGCAGATGCTTTGCTTTCGTAAATTCAGCAGATGCATATTTCAGCAGATGCTTTGCTTTCGTAAATTCAGCAGATGCATATTTCAGCAGATGCTTTGCTTTCGTAAATTCAGCAGATGCATATTTCAGCAGATGCTTTGCTTTCGTAAATTCAGCAGATGCATATTTCAGCAGATGCTTTGCTTTCGTAAATTCAGCAGATGCATATTTCAGCAGATGCTTTGCTTTCGTAAATTCAGCAGATGCATATTTCAGCAGATGCTTTGCTTTCGTAAATTCAGCAGATGCATATTTCAGCAGATGCTTTGCTTTCGTAAATTCAGCAGATGCATATTTCAGCAGATGCTTTGCTTTCGTAAATTCAGCAGATGCATATTTCAGCAGATGCTTTGCTTTCGTAAATTCAGCAGATGCATATTTCAGCAGATGCTTTGCTTTCGTAAATTCAGCAGATGCATATTTCAGCAGATGCTTTGCTTTCGTAAATTCAGCAGATGCATATTTCAGCAGATGCTTTGCTTTCGTAAATTCAGCAGATGCATATTTCAGCAGATGCTTTGCTTTCGTAAATTCAGCAGATGCATATTTCAGCAGATGCTTTGCTTTCGTAAATTCAGCAGATGCATATTTCAGCAGATGCTTTGCTTTCGTAAATTCAGCAGATGCATATTTCAGCAGATGCTTTGCTTTCGTAAATTCAGCAGATGCATATTTCAGCAGATGCTTTGCTTTCGTAAATTCAGCAGATGCATATTTCAGCAGATGCTTTGCTTTCGTAAATTCAGCAGATGCATATTTCAGCAGATGCTTTGCTTTCGTAAATTCAGCAGATGCATATTTCAGCAGATGCTTTGCTTTCGTAAATTCAGCAGATGCATATTTCAGCAGATGCTTTGCTTTCGTAAATTCAGCAGATGCATATTTCAGCAGATGCTTTGCTTTCGTAAATTCAGCAGATGCATATTTCAGCAGATGCTTTGCTTTCGTAAATTCAGCAGATGCATATTTCAGCAGATGCTTTGCTTTCGTAAATTCAGCAGATGCATATTTCAGCAGATGCTTTGCTTTCGTAAATTCAGCAGATGCATATTTCAGCAGATGCTTTGCTTTCGTAAATTCAGCAGATGCATATTTCAGCAGATGCTTTGCTTTCGTAAATTCAGCAGATGCATATTTCAGCAGATGCTTTGCTTTCGTAAATTCAGCAGATGCATATTTCAGCAGATGCTTTGCTTTCGTAAATTCAGCAGATGCATATTTCAGCAGATGCTTTGCTTTCGTAAATTCAGCAGATGCATATTTCAGCAGATGCTTTGCTTTCGTAAATTCAGCAGATGCATATTTCAGCAGATGCTTTGCTTTCGTAAATTCAGCAGATGCATATTTCAGCAGATGCTTTGCTTTCGTAAATTCAGCAGATGCATATTTCAGCAGATGCTTTGCTTTCGTAAATTCAGCAGATGCATATTTCAGCAGATGCTTTGCTTTCGTAAATTCAGCAGATGCATATTTCAGCAGATGCTTTGCTTTCGTAAATTCAGCAGATGCATATTTCAGCAGATGCTTTGCTTTCGTAAATTCAGCAGATGCATATTTCAGCAGATGCTTTGCTTTCGTAAATTCAGCAGATGCATATTTCAGCAGATGCTTTGCTTTCGTAAATTCAGCAGATGCATATTTCAGCAGATGCTTTGCTTTCGTAAATTCAGCAGATGCATATTTCAGCAGATGCTTTGCTTTCGTAAATTCAGCAGATGCATATTTCAGCAGATGCTTTGCTTTCGTAAATTCAGCAGATGCATATTTCAGCAGATGCTTTGCTTTCGTAAATTCAGCAGATGCATATTTCAGCAGATGCTTTGCTTTCGTAAATTCAGCAGATGCATATTTCAGCAGATGCTTTGCTTTCGTAAATTCAGCAGATGCATATTTCAGCAGATGCTTTGCTTTCGTAAATTCAGCAGATGCATATTTCAGCAGATGCTTTGCTTTCGTAAATTCAGCAGATGCATATTTCAGCAGATGCTTTGCTTTCGTAAATTCAGCAGATGCATATTTCAGCAGATGCTTTGCTTTCGTAAATTCAGCAGATGCATATTTCAGCAGATGCTTTGCTTTCGTAAATTCAGCAGATGCATATTTCAGCAGATGCTTTGCTTTCGTAAATTCAGCAGATGCATATTTCAGCAGATGCTTTGCTTTCGTAAATTCAGCAGATGCATATTTCAGCAGATGCTTTGCTTTCGTAAATTCAGCAGATGCATATTTCAGCAGATGCTTTGCTTTCGTAAATTCAGCAGATGCATATTTCAGCAGATGCTTTGCTTTCGTAAATTCAGCAGATGCATATTTCAGCAGATGCTTTGCTTTCGTAAATTCAGCAGATGCATATTTCAGCAGATGCTTTGCTTTCGTAAATTCAGCAGATGCATATTTCAGCAGATGCTTTGCTTTCGTAAATTCAGCAGATGCATATTTCAGCAGATGCTTTGCTTTCGTAAATTCAGCAGATGCATATTTCAGCAGATGCTTTGCTTTCGTAAATTCAGCAGATGCATATTTCAGCAGATGCTTTGCTTTCGTAAATTCAGCAGATGCATATTTCAGCAGATGCTTTGCTTTCGTAAATTCAGCAGATGCATATTTCAGCAGATGCTTTGCTTTCGTAAATTCAGCAGATGCATATTTCAGCAGATGCTTTGCTTTCGTAAATTCAGCAGATGCATATTTCAGCAGATGCTTTGCTTTCGTAAATTCAGCAGATGCATATTTCAGCAGATGCTTTGCTTTCGTAAATTCAGCAGATGCATATTTCAGCAGATGCTTTGCTTTCGTAAATTCAGCAGATGCATATTTCAGCAGATGCTTTGCTTTCGTAAATTCAGCAGATGCATATTTCAGCAGATGCTTTGCTTTCGTAAATTCAGCAGATGCATATTTCAGCAGATGCTTTGCTTTCGTAAATTCAGCAGATGCATATTTCAGCAGATGCTTTGCTTTCGTAAATTCAGCAGATGCATATTTCAGCAGATGCTTTGCTTTCGTAAATTCAGCAGATGCATATTTCAGCAGATGCTTTGCTTTCGTAAATTCAGCAGATGCATATTTCAGCAGATGCTTTGCTTTCGTAAATTCAGCAGATGCATATTTCAGCAGATGCTTTGCTTTCGTAAATTCAGCAGATGCATATTTCAGCAGATGCTTTGCTTTCGTAAATTCAGCAGATGCATATTTCAGCAGATGCTTTGCTTTCGTAAATTCAGCAGATGCATATTTCAGCAGATGCTTTGCTTTCGTAAATTCAGCAGATGCATATTTCAGCAGATGCTTTGCTTTCGTAAATTCAGCAGATGCATATTTCAGCAGATGCTTTGCTTTCGTAAATTCAGCAGATGCATATTTCAGCAGATGCTTTGCTTTCGTAAATTCAGCAGATGCATATTTCAGCAGATGCTTTGCTTTCGTAAATTCAGCAGATGCATATTTCAGCAGATGCTTTGCTTTCGTAAATTCAGCAGATGCATATTTCAGCAGATGCTTTGCTTTCGTAAATTCAGCAGATGCATATTTCAGCAGATGCTTTGCTTTCGTAAATTCAGCAGATGCATATTTCAGCAGATGCTTTGCTTTCGTAAATTCAGCAGATGCATATTTCAGCAGATGCTTTGCTTTCGTAAATTCAGCAGATGCATATTTCAGCAGATGCTTTGCTTTCGTAAATTCAGCAGATGCATATTTCAGCAGATGCTTTGCTTTCGTAAATTCAGCAGATGCATATTTCAGCAGATGCTTTGCTTTCGTAAATTCAGCAGATGCATATTTCAGCAGATGCTTTGCTTTCGTAAATTCAGCAGATGCATATTTCAGCAGATGCTTTGCTTTCGTAAATTCAGCAGATGCATATTTCAGCAGATGCTTTGCTTTCGTAAATTCAGCAGATGCATATTTCAGCAGATGCTTTGCTTTCGTAAATTCAGCAGATGCATATTTCAGCAGATGCTTTGCTTTCGTAAATTCAGCAGATGCATATTTCAGCAGATGCTTTGCTTTCGTAAATTCAGCAGATGCATATTTCAGCAGATGCTTTGCTTTCGTAAATTCAGCAGATGCATATTTCAGCAGATGCTTTGCTTTCGTAAATTCAGCAGATGCATATTTCAGCAGATGCTTTGCTTTCGTAAATTCAGCAGATGCATATTTCAGCAGATGCTTTGCTTTCGTAAATTCAGCAGATGCATATTTCAGCAGATGCTTTGCTTTCGTAAATTCAGCAGATGCATATTTCAGCAGATGCTTTGCTTTCGTAAATTCAGCAGATGCATATTTCAGCAGATGCTTTGCTTTCGTAAATTCAGCAGATGCATATTTCAGCAGATGCTTTGCTTTCGTAAATTCAGCAGATGCATATTTCAGCAGATGCTTTGCTTTCGTAAATTCAGCAGATGCATATTTCAGCAGATGCTTTGCTTTCGTAAATTCAGCAGATGCATATTTCAGCAGATGCTTTGCTTTCGTAAATTCAGCAGATGCATATTTCAGCAGATGCTTTGCTTTCGTAAATTCAGCAGATGCATATTTCAGCAGATGCTTTGCTTTCGTAAATTCAGCAGATGCATATTTCAGCAGATGCTTTGCTTTCGTAAATTCAGCAGATGCATATTTCAGCAGATGCTTTGCTTTCGTAAATTCAGCAGATGCATATTTCAGCAGATGCTTTGCTTTCGTAAATTCAGCAGATGCATATTTCAGCAGATGCTTTGCTTTCGTAAATTCAGCAGATGCATATTTCAGCAGATGCTTTGCTTTCGTAAATTCAGCAGATGCATATTTCAGCAGATGCTTTGCTTTCGTAAATTCAGCAGATGCATATTTCAGCAGATGCTTTGCTTTCGTAAATTCAGCAGATGCATATTTCAGCAGATGCTTTGCTTTCGTAAATTCAGCAGATGCATATTTCAGCAGATGCTTTGCTTTCGTAAATTCAGCAGATGCATATTTCAGCAGATGCTTTGCTTTCGTAAATTCAGCAGATGCATATTTCAGCAGATGCTTTGCTTTCGTAAATTCAGCAGATGCATATTTCAGCAGATGCTTTGCTTTCGTAAATTCAGCAGATGCATATTTCAGCAGATGCTTTGCTTTCGTAAATTCAGCAGATGCATATTTCAGCAGATGCTTTGCTTTCGTAAATTCAGCAGATGCATATTTCAGCAGATGCTTTGCTTTCGTAAATTCAGCAGATGCATATTTCAGCAGATGCTTTGCTTTCGTAAATTCAGCAGATGCATATTTCAGCAGATGCTTTGCTTTCGTAAATTCAGCAGATGCATATTTCAGCAGATGCTTTGCTTTCGTAAATTCAGCAGATGCATATTTCAGCAGATGCTTTGCTTTCGTAAATTCAGCAGATGCATATTTCAGCAGATGCTTTGCTTTCGTAAATTCAGCAGATGCATATTTCAGCAGATGCTTTGCTTTCGTAAATTCAGCAGATGCATATTTCAGCAGATGCTTTGCTTTCGTAAATTCAGCAGATGCATATTTCAGCAGATGCTTTGCTTTCGTAAATTCAGCAGATGCATATTTCAGCAGATGCTTTGCTTTCGTAAATTCAGCAGATGCATATTTCAGCAGATGCTTTGCTTTCGTAAATTCAGCAGATGCATATTTCAGCAGATGCTTTGCTTTCGTAAATTCAGCAGATGCATATTTCAGCAGATGCTTTGCTTTCGTAAATTCAGCAGATGCATATTTCAGCAGATGCTTTGCTTTCGTAAATTCAGCAGATGCATATTTCAGCAGATGCTTTGCTTTCGTAAATTCAGCAGATGCATATTTCAGCAGATGCTTTGCTTTCGTAAATTCAGCAGATGCATATTTCAGCAGATGCTTTGCTTTCGTAAATTCAGCAGATGCATATTTCAGCAGATGCTTTGCTTTCGTAAATTCAGCAGATGCATATTTCAGCAGATGCTTTGCTTTCGTAAATTCAGCAGATGCATATTTCAGCAGATGCTTTGCTTTCGTAAATTCAGCAGATGCATATTTCAGCAGATGCTTTGCTTTCGTAAATTCAGCAGATGCATATTTCAGCAGATGCTTTGCTTTCGTAAATTCAGCAGATGCATATTTCAGCAGATGCTTTGCTTTCGTAAATTCAGCAGATGCATATTTCAGCAGATGCTTTGCTTTCGTAAATTCAGCAGATGCATATTTCAGCAGATGCTTTGCTTTCGTAAATTCAGCAGATGCATATTTCAGCAGATGCTTTGCTTTCGTAAATTCAGCAGATGCATATTTCAGCAGATGCTTTGCTTTCGTAAATTCAGCAGATGCATATTTCAGCAGATGCTTTGCTTTCGTAAATTCAGCAGATGCATATTTCAGCAGATGCTTTGCTTTCGTAAATTCAGCAGATGCATATTTCAGCAGATGCTTTGCTTTCGTAAATTCAGCAGATGCATATTTCAGCAGATGCTTTGCTTTCGTAAATTCAGCAGATGCATATTTCAGCAGATGCTTTGCTTTCGTAAATTCAGCAGATGCATATTTCAGCAGATGCTTTGCTTTCGTAAATTCAGCAGATGCATATTTCAGCAGATGCTTTGCTTTCGTAAATTCAGCAGATGCATATTTCAGCAGATGCTTTGCTTTCGTAAATTCAGCAGATGCATATTTCAGCAGATGCTTTGCTTTCGTAAATTCAGCAGATGCATATTTCAGCAGATGCTTTGCTTTCGTAAATTCAGCAGATGCATATTTCAGCAGATGCTTTGCTTTCGTAAATTCAGCAGATGCATATTTCAGCAGATGCTTTGCTTTCGTAAATTCAGCAGATGCATATTTCAGCAGATGCTTTGCTTTCGTAAATTCAGCAGATGCATATTTCAGCAGATGCTTTGCTTTCGTAAATTCAGCAGATGCATATTTCAGCAGATGCTTTGCTTTCGTAAATTCAGCAGATGCATATTTCAGCAGATGCTTTGCTTTCGTAAATTCAGCAGATGCATATTTCAGCAGATGCTTTGCTTTCGTAAATTCAGCAGATGCATATTTCAGCAGATGCTTTGCTTTCGTAAATTCAGCAGATGCATATTTCAGCAGATGCTTTGCTTTCGTAAATTCAGCAGATGCATATTTCAGCAGATGCTTTGCTTTCGTAAATTCAGCAGATGCATATTTCAGCAGATGCTTTGCTTTCGTAAATTCAGCAGATGCATATTTCAGCAGATGCTTTGCTTTCGTAAATTCAGCAGATGCATATTTCAGCAGATGCTTTGCTTTCGTAAATTCAGCAGATGCATATTTCAGCAGATGCTTTGCTTTCGTAAATTCAGCAGATGCATATTTCAGCAGATGCTTTGCTTTCGTAAATTCAGCAGATGCATATTTCAGCAGATGCTTTGCTTTCGTAAATTCAGCAGATGCATATTTCAGCAGATGCTTTGCTTTCGTAAATTCAGCAGATGCATATTTCAGCAGATGCTTTGCTTTCGTAAATTCAGCAGATGCATATTTCAGCAGATGCTTTGCTTTCGTAAATTCAGCAGATGCATATTTCAGCAGATGCTTTGCTTTCGTAAATTCAGCAGATGCATATTTCAGCAGATGCTTTGCTTTCGTAAATTCAGCAGATGCATATTTCAGCAGATGCTTTGCTTTCGTAAATTCAGCAGATGCATATTTCAGCAGATGCTTTGCTTTCGTAAATTCAGCAGATGCATATTTCAGCAGATGCTTTGCTTTCGTAAATTCAGCAGATGCATATTTCAGCAGATGCTTTGCTTTCGTAAATTCAGCAGATGCATATTTCAGCAGATGCTTTGCTTTCGTAAATTCAGCAGATGCATATTTCAGCAGATGCTTTGCTTTCGTAAATTCAGCAGATGCATATTTCAGCAGATGCTTTGCTTTCGTAAATTCAGCAGATGCATATTTCAGCAGATGCTTTGCTTTCGTAAATTCAGCAGATGCATATTTCAGCAGATGCTTTGCTTTCGTAAATTCAGCAGATGCATATTTCAGCAGATGCTTTGCTTTCGTAAATTCAGCAGATGCATATTTCAGCAGATGCTTTGCTTTCGTAAATTCAGCAGATGCATATTTCAGCAGATGCTTTGCTTTCGTAAATTCAGCAGATGCATATTTCAGCAGATGCTTTGCTTTCGTAAATTCAGCAGATGCATATTTCAGCAGATGCTTTGCTTTCGTAAATTCAGCAGATGCATATTTCAGCAGATGCTTTGCTTTCGTAAATTCAGCAGATGCATATTTCAGCAGATGCTTTGCTTTCGTAAATTCAGCAGATGCATATTTCAGCAGATGCTTTGCTTTCGTAAATTCAGCAGATGCATATTTCAGCAGATGCTTTGCTTTCGTAAATTCAGCAGATGCATATTTCAGCAGATGCTTTGCTTTCGTAAATTCAGCAGATGCATATTTCAGCAGATGCTTTGCTTTCGTAAATTCAGCAGATGCATATTTCAGCAGATGCTTTGCTTTCGTAAATTCAGCAGATGCATATTTCAGCAGATGCTTTGCTTTCGTAAATTCAGCAGATGCATATTTCAGCAGATGCTTTGCTTTCGTAAATTCAGCAGATGCATATTTCAGCAGATGCTTTGCTTTCGTAAATTCAGCAGATGCATATTTCAGCAGATGCTTTGCTTTCGTAAATTCAGCAGATGCATATTTCAGCAGATGCTTTGCTTTCGTAAATTCAGCAGATGCATATTTCAGCAGATGCTTTGCTTTCGTAAATTCAGCAGATGCATATTTCAGCAGATGCTTTGCTTTCGTAAATTCAGCAGATGCATATTTCAGCAGATGCTTTGCTTTCGTAAATTCAGCAGATGCATATTTCAGCAGATGCTTTGCTTTCGTAAATTCAGCAGATGCATATTTCAGCAGATGCTTTGCTTTCGTAAATTCAGCAGATGCATATTTCAGCAGATGCTTTGCTTTCGTAAATTCAGCAGATGCATATTTCAGCAGATGCTTTGCTTTCGTAAATTCAGCAGATGCATATTTCAGCAGATGCTTTGCTTTCGTAAATTCAGCAGATGCTTTCAGCAGATGCTTTACTTGTTTCTAAGTACTGTTCATTCAGCTGGTATTAGTCTTGCGACTGGTACTGTTCATCTCAGGTGATTACTGTTCATTCTTCGTTTTCTTTAACAGATAACGAAATTTCAGAATTTGATTCCTTATTCAATTCCGAATCATTTCAAGAATTATATTCGATTCAATTGATAGATTCAAGTAGCATTTTTCAGGCCATATGTCTAGGGAGTGTTCCCAGAAGCGACCACTCATTACCGGTAGAGCTTACATAATGACAGCTACAGAAACTCCAGCAGATACCTCAGCGGCGACGGGTAAGATTTTGTTACCAATAAGTTTACCTTAGCATTGTTAGATTCTGGTCAATTTGTATTTTGTATCAGATAGGTTTGTTAAGAAATTGATAGTTAACTTAAAAGAAAAAGAAGTAGAGTACTGTGTTTAGATCCTCTTGAATTTGAATTTAGTTCCCGTATGTTTAGAATTGTTCATCTTCCGGTGAATGGTAACATCGGAACTTGACGCTATGTAATCGGTAGTTGTTAGTTGAATCAGTGTCTGGTTTGATAAACAACAGCTGATAGCGTAGCTGTCGTTTGATGTTGCAGCACCAAATTTCGTTTTTCAGCACTTACATTCCATTGCTATGACCAGCAGCTGCACAGTCCATTTCCAGCAGTTGCATTATATCGTTGAATCCAGCAGTTGTATTCATGTTGTTTCATGACGGCGTCGTTTCAATTAGTACGTTTGTTGTTAGTAAAAGACCTTACAGCTGGTTCCTATTCATCCCAGCTGGTTTCTTTCAGCAATACTCATGAACAGTAGAAATTTGTTTCGTTTCCAATTACTGTTCCAATTTGTTGCATCCGATTTCATTTCATCGATGCGTCTCTTATAGTAGAATTAGATGCTCAGCTAAGAACCTGTGTAAGTAGTGTTAGATTTAGATTATGAAGAAGTTTTAGTAAAGATCCTTTTAAGAGAAAACCGTAAGTTAAAGAATAGAACTATCCCTTGATTAAGATGCAGTGGGTAAGTCACACTGAAAGAGAAGTTATGTGGGAAAGTGATTATGATTTTTAGAAAAGCTACTCAGACCTTTTAAGAAAGAATTTCGAGGGACGAAATTTTGTTA